>JAODAL010010875.1:0-102791 GCA_025379985.1 Phyllomedusa bahiana
TTTTGAATAAAGTGTTAAACCGGGGTCCCCCAGGGGACAAATTGGGGAAAAGCATTCAAAAAGAGATCCGGGTTTTAAGAACGAAATCCCGATAAAAAATTTCATAGGCAATAAATCCATAAATAATGCGATAGGAATAGATAAAATTTTAATTCGTAAAAAAACTGTATTTGGAAAACAAAATTAATGCATGACATAGTTTCCCATATAATAAGGGTACCAAAAAACCGGTATATTGGTAAGATTACACCCCCCCCCCCCCCCAAATCAAGATAAATTAACAATGTCTGCAGCACAATACCTTAAAGGTGATAGCCTTTTGTTGCTTAGTTACTGCAAAAATAGCCAAATATGCACCTTACCCTAAAGAGAGTCAATAACTGATACAGGTGAAAGGGAATAAAGGTGGCCCGTTTTCACCTAGTCTTTCCCTGGCGTTCCCAGACCCCGAGTGCAGGACTCACACATCCGCTGTGTCATAGAGAGACGCTGGGAACTCACTAAGTGGGTTTTTAAGCGAGCTCATTCGCGCCAACCTGACTCATCAAAGGGTCCCGAGCCCCAAGTGAGAGGAGCGACTTCCGGGTAACCGCGCATGCGCGGTTTGAAAAACCACCGGGGCTTCTGCGGATACTCATTCTGCCCGAAAAGCAGGGGGTTTCCTGCTCCCCCCAATTAGCTTACCAACGGCTTTCCTTTTGGGAATAAAGGGAAAACTTTTAAAAAACCTTTCCTCACTTAGAACAAGATAACTGTAACGGGTTGCGCCGCGGTCCGGTCCATGGACCGCGGTCGCACCCGTGTCCCTCAGCCGGAGATATTGGCCCCGCGGAATTCCCCGCTTAAGTGGCAGGGGATGACAACTATCCCACTGAAGCAGGGAATTGGTGGCAGTACTTACATAAACGTGGTAGATAATTCGCCCACCCATTTTTGATGATAAGGATTCTAAGAAAGACAATGTTTGTGGATAAATCTCGTAGGTGAATTTTTAAATAAATGAATTGGGTTGAGACTTTTTATCAATTGTTCAAATTATCACATGCCCCCTTTAAAAAAAACCCAATAAATAAGGGACCCAAAATGCTATGTGGTCAGAAAAACCGGGGGGTTCATCCCCAAAAAAGGGAATAGGGAGGCCTTCCACCCCCCAAGATATAGGTTTGCAAAGCGGGGCGCACGAGCAACCCAAACGGTCCCTCTCAGCTGGTGGTAGACCCCCCATCAAAAAGGAAATCTTTTCCTCATAAATATAAATTAAGGAGACTGGCCACAAAACATTATGCCCCCCCAAATTGGTTCCCCCCGGGATGAAAGAAATTTCCACCGCCCCCCTACCTAGGTTTTGGGGGATGGAGTTACAATGACTCTACATCAATGTGGCAGAAAAGTATTTCTGGCCAACTTTGATCCCTTCCAAACCCCTAAGCAATCTGTTGTATCCTTTCCCAAAGAAAGGCAATGCTTCGACGAAGGAGCAAGTAGGGAGTCTACATAAATCCCACGTTTTGACACAGGGCTTCAATCCCAAGACAATTGGGCGCCCTAAGGGAACCAACCTTTATGAATCTTTGGCAAGGCGTAAAAGGTTGCCAAAATCGGGTTTTCCGAGGAAACAAGAAATTGTATCCTGTTGATTTCAAACCACATTTTTTTTTACTTATTTTTTATGAAAAAACTTTTTCCCAAAGCAAATTTTCTCGCAAAAAAATTTTTAAATCCTTCGTCCCAAATAAATGATTTAATCTACAAAGTTGGAACGAAGGACAAGCCCCTTTTTAAAATTGCCAGAAAAAACCCTTATTAAAAAATTTTAATCGAGAATCTGTGGTTGTCTTGACCCGATTTATGTCCGGGATTGGGAGTGTTGATCTCCACAGTTTATAAAAAATTCCCGGGTCAAAAAAAACGGGGGGCCCTTCCCCAACCTCTCTGAACCTCTCCCTTTTCTTTTTTCCCTAGCCCTGTGAGGGGCCCACATCCGTGGGGCCCCCCCTCCTTTTCAAGTCAGAAACAACTTTTTTGTAGATGATACCTTGTGGGGTTTTTTTTCTGACTAGACCAGGTTCAGGCACGTATGCCTTGTTTTTCCCGGGAAATCCTGATATCCGTTTGGGAAATGTCTTGTTTAAGGGCCTTGAGATGATATTTTGGAACCGTTCATAATTAATTGAAGTTCCCTTTTTATTTGCAATTCCGGATCCCCCCAAATTTTGTTCACTTCAATTTTTCTCCGTAAGTTTGGTATTTAATGGACCATGCTTCTTTTTTTTTCTTCTAAAACACGGTCATCAAACGATGGACAGTGGTGATTTCTTTTTCCCCCCTCGTCTGAAAACTCCTGATTTCTTTTTATGGAGGGGAATCAGGGGAAAACATAACCCAGGGGAACTAGTTGTTTTTAAGGTATTGTTCAAGACTTTCCAATTCCCACCAGGATGCAACCTGTTCTTTATATGTCCTGGTGAGTTCTCGAAATGCAATCTGAAGGGTTGGAGGGGGTTGTTGTTGAGTAGTTGATTTCTCAGAGAAAACCTCTTTTGATTCTAGTGACCATTGCTCTACACTTGGTCCTTTAGAGAGAAACCCTGCCATGCCGTTAAATATATATATATATATATATATATATATAACAACTCCCTAAATGTCTAGTCCTAGACACAATCCACAAAGAAAGCCCCTTGACTAACAAACAATGATTAAGTACAAAAAAGGGGGATAGTCTTAAAAATTAACTTTTAATGATAATTATTAAAATCACAACCACGAGTGTGGTTTCTCTGAGAAATCAATTACTCAACAACAACCCCCTCCAACCCTTCAGATTGCATTTCGAGAACTCACCAGGACATATAAAGAACAGGTTGCATCCTGGTGGGAATTGGAAAGTCTTGAACAATACCTTAAAAACAACATAGTTCCCCGTGGGTTACGTATAACCCTGATTCCCTCACATAGAAAGAAATCAGGAGCTTTTCAGACCAAGTGGGAAAAAGAAATCACCACTTGCTCCCTACTGGTCGCATTAAATACCAAACTTACGGAGCAAATTGAAGTGATACAAAAATTTGCGGGGGATCCGGAATTCGCGAATAAGGAGAGGAACTTACAATTAATTATAGAACGGTTCCAATATCATCTCAAGGACCTGAAACATAGACAGTTCCTACGCGATATCACGGACTTCCGGGAGAACAAGGCATACTCGTGCCTGAACACTAGGTCTAGTCAGAAATAAACTCCAACAGAGGTATCATCTACAGAAACAGATGTTTCTGACTCTGATAAGGAGAGGGCTCCACGGACGTCGAGGCCCTCGACACGGGCTAGGGGAAACAAGACAAGGAGAGGTTCTCAGAGAGGTTGGGGCACAGGCCCCCGTTTTTTAGACCCAGGATTTTCTTATCAACTGTGAGAGCACTCCAACACTCCCCAATACCGGACATAAATCAGGACAAGACAACCACTGAATCTCACATTATCAATCTTTCTAGTAAGGGTCTCACATCTGAAGAACTGGCAATATTGAAAAGAGGCTTGTCCTTCGTTCCAACTAGTAGATTAAATCTATTTACTTGGACGAAGGACTTAAATTTATTCGCGAGAAAATTGCTTTGGAAAAAGTTTTTTGTCATAAAAAATAAACGTGAATGCCAGGACCTAGGCATTCCAATGGATATGCTCTAAGATGTCAGACTTCTGTTTGGACTGTCAGAAATGCCACAGAATGACTTAGGAAAGGGTCCCTTTACGCAATTTAAACCGCCAAATACTAGAATGGCCCCCCTAGGCGATGTTTCCTGTGTGGACGTTTTTCTGAATTTGGTACTGCAGGATCAAGAACAAATTCAGGTTAGTGCATGGAATAACTTCTCCACCATGGAATATACAGCCTTGTCCAATCTTTCAAAAAATAAGGAAAACTGTATTAAACCATCGGACAAGGGTGGGAACATCGTTGTCATGGACAACTCTCAGTATAAGGCGATGTGTCTTACATTACTCTCAGATAAAAACTGCTACGAGACATTGCGTAATGATCCCACAGTGCAGTATCAACAAGAATTGAGAATACTTTTGACTCAAGCAAAAAAATTATGGATTGATAGATCAACAGGAGTACAATTTCTTGTTTCCTCGGCACCCTCGAGTGGCAACCTTTTACGCCTTGCCAAAGATTCATAAAGGCTTGGTTCCACTTAAGGGTCGCCCAATTGTCTCTGGCATTGAAGCCCTGTGTCAAAACTGTGGGATTTATGTATACTCCATACTTGCTCCATTCGTCGTGGCATTGCCTTAATTTGTGAAGGATACAACAGATATGCTTAGGCGTTTGGAAGGCATCAATGTTGGCCAGAATACTTTTCTGGCCCGCATTGATGTAGAGTCATTGTACACATCCATCCCTCATAACCTAGGTAGGGAGGCGGTGGAAAATATTCTTTCATCCCGGGGCAACCAATTTGGGGGACATAATCGTTTTGTGGCCAGTCTCCTTGAATTTATATTGATAAGGAATGATTTCCTTTTTGATGGGGAGGTCTACCACCAGCTGAGAGGGACCGCTATGGGTAGCTCGTGCGCCCCAGCATATGCAAACCTATATCTTGGCTGGTGGGAGGCCTCCCTAGTCTTTGGCGATGAACCCCCAGTGTTTTCTGACCACATAGCATTGTGGGTCCGTTATATAGTGGTTTGGAATGGGTCATGTGATGAATTTGAACAATTGATGAAGAGTCTCAACCTCAATTCATTTAATTTAAAATTCACCTACGAGATTGATCCACAAACATTGTCTTTCTTAGACATCCGTATCATCAAAAATCGGGTGGGCGAATTATCTACCACGATTTATCGTAAGCCTACTGCCACCAATTCCCTGCTTCAGTGAGATAGTTGTCATCCCCTGCCACTTAAGCGGGGAATTCCGCGGGGCCAATATCTCCGGCTGAGGAGAAATTGCTCCTCTACTGATGAATTTGTTAAGGAGGCGGTTGCACTTCAGGAACGATTTCTGGAAAAGGGTTATCCCGACTTTGTACTAAGACAGGCTTATAGACACGCACTTGCGCAGGAGAGATCGCAACTGTTAATTTCAAAAGGGACAACATCTGAGAAGTCGGAACCAAGGGTTCGCATTGTTGCAACCTTTGATAATGCAGCAACTCAAGTCAGGGATGTCCTTAACCGCCATTGGCACATATTGATGATGGATCCAGATCTATGTGATGTTATTGACAACCGTCCATCTATATCATATCGACGAGGTCGCAATCTACAAGATTTCTTGGTGGCAAGCCATTATAAATCACCTTCAAGGGATTGTTGGCTTAGGAGACCAAACGGTTGCTTTAATTGCGGCAACGGTACTTTTTTGTAATTACATCAAAAAAAGTGTCACTTTTCAAGATTCTACTGGAACTAAGACTTTCCAAGTGAGACATTTTATCAATTGCCGCTCCACGCATGTGGTGTACCTGATTATTTGCATTTGTAGAATGCTCTACGTTGGTAAAACAACGAGACAATTGCAAAGAAGAATCGGGGAACATCTTGGTGATGTTCGACACAAACGTGACACATCTGTGTCGCGGCATATCCATTCGCAACATGGGGGGGATCCCTCATGTTTAAAATGGATGGGCATTGACTGCGTGATACAAACCAACAGACGTGAGGACAGGGACAAACTCCTTTTACAAAGGGAGGGTTTCTGGACATTCACCTTAAAAACCAAGGTGCCCCTGGGATTGAATGAGATCTTAGACTTCAGCTCTTATATTTAGGGCTCTTCCGGTCATTATACCTCTATGTACCATTGTAAGAACACTCTATACATAATGTTATCTTGTTCTAAGTAAAAAAGTTTTTAAAATGTTTTCCTTCGTCCCCACTAAAAATCCCGTCTGGAAAGCTAATTGGGGGGATTTAGGAACCCCCTTTCCCCTGTTTTTCGGAGCAAGAAAAACTTCCTGGGGACCCACCCCGGTGAGTTTTTCCCCCGCGATGCGCGGTTACCAAGGCGCCGTTGCTCTCCCATTTGGGAGCTCGGGACCCCTTTTAGATGCCCGTCAGGTTGGCGCGAATCAGCCCGCTTAAATCCCCGGGATTTAAAGGTGAGTCTCGAGCGTCTCCTAGGGACACAGGGGATGCTGTGAGCCCCGACCGGGCTCGGGAAAACGCCACGGGAAAAAGATTAGGTGAACGGGCCCACCTTTATTCCCATCTTCAGCCCTGTATCATTTTTATTGACTCCCTTTAGGGGGGGTTAAGGTGCATATGTTGGTCTATAGTTTGCGTAACTAAGCAAAAAATTGGCTATCCCCTTTTAGGGTTATTTTTGCTGAAGACATTGTTCTTTTATCTTGTATTGGGGGGGTGTGTTTTTTCTTACCACTATAAACCGGTTTGGGTTCCCTTATTATATGGACATCTAGTCATGCATTATTTTTGTTTCCAAACAGTTTTTTCACTAAATTTAAATGTGATCTAGGCCTACCCTATTGTTTATGGGTTTTTTCGATTCAATACCCGGGATCTCTACTTTGAAGGGGGGGTTTCCCCCAATTTGCCCCCCTGAGGGCCCGGGTTTTAAAACATCAAGGGCCGGTCGAAAAACATGTTGGGACGGGACTATGGGTCTTTTTAGGGATTTTTGTAGATAAGGCCCCGGAGGGGGAACCCCTTATTGGGGTGAACTCCTGATTTTGGATAGGCTAGGGACTGGATTGTTTTAGGGCCTTAAATTAGGGTCTTTTGTGTCCCTTTGTGTGCTAGCCCCAGTTTGTTTGGGATTAGCCCATCGTCTTTGTTTTTAAATGGGGGAGTTGTGGTTGTGATTTTAAAATAATTATCATTAAAATTTAAATTTTTAAGGGACTATCCCCCCTTTTTTGTACTTAATCATTGTTTGTTACCCAAGGGGCTTTTTTTGGGTGGATTTTTGTCTGGGGACTAACATTTGGGGAGTTTTATATAGTTAATTCTTGTACATGGGGGCATATTTATTAGTTATATTTAGTTCATGGGGGGCAGTTTTTTGGGTAGTTATCTTGTAATGGGGGGCATATTAAATTATTAATTTTTGTCCATGGGGCAGAAATTTAGTATTTATATTCTTGTCCCTTAGGGGCAGTAATTAGTATTTTATTTTTTTTGTACATAGGGGCAGTTTTAAATATTTAGTTATATTCTTGCACATACTGGGGCATATTATAGTAGTTATATTCTTGTACAAGGGGGGCAGTATTTAGTATTTAATATTCTTGTACATGGGGGGCTTTAATTATATAGCTATTTTTTTGTAATGGGACAGTATTTAGCAGTTATATTCATTTACTTCGTCTTTTTTTTGTTTTTTTTCACATTAACTTTTTTAATATTCTTGTACATGGGGGGCAGTATTAAAGAAAGTTATATTTTTAAAACCCAAGAGGCAGAAATTATTTTATTATTTCTTGTACATAGGAGGCAGTATTATAGTATTTAAATTCTTTTTACGGGGGGGCAGTTTTTTATAGTAGTTATATTTTTGTGTAACGGGATGGATCCGCTGGGCCAACGCAAGCGTTTATACTAAGCCACGTCAGGGAACGGAATCTAAGTCCCCCGGTTTTCACTTTAGCCCGCCCCCAAAGCGGGATGGATTTGCTGCGGCGTGGGGCTCCCCGGCCGTTTAACCCCTGACGTACTTGCTTCGAGGGCGGCCCGGGGAAACAGCGTGGTCCCAAAAACCCTTAATCTGGGGCGTGTGGGGGAAAAGGCAAAAGGGTCAGGGCGGGCAGCAGGGGTTTCTTATCAGAGACGGGCAGGGGTGGGGGAAAGGCGGCAAACAGGCAAGGTCAGGAAACGTAAGCAAGGGGAAATTTGGTTTCCCGGGGTAACCAATACGGAACCCCAAATTTACTCTCTAACGCACCAAAAACCCCAAAGACGGCAGGAAGTACTGGGGGCAGATCCCTTTAAAAAGGACCAGGGGCCCTCCCAAAAACCCCAATTTACGGACACGGGCCCCTTTTAAATTTAGAGAAGTCCGCGCGCGCCTTAAGCGGCGGCCCGCGCCCCGAGGGCCGGGACAGGCGGGGGCGCGGCTTTCACCGGAGCGGGGGCCAGGGAAGAGAGGCGGCGCCGAGGCGGGCAGAGGGGGGGGTCCCCGGGCCCCCCGCGGCCCCCGGGGCCAAAACCCCCCCTGCGAGCGGGGGATGGTGCGGGGGGCAGCGGACCCCCGCGACCCCCGGGCCCTTTACCCCCCCCCCATTAGGTCTCCCCCTTTTTTTTTAAGAAACCTAGAGAGGGGGGTCAGGAGACGGGTTTGGGTCCCCGGGTTTCCCCCACGCCCCGCTCCTCCGGCCCAAACCCCTTCCATTCAATGAGAAAAAAACCCGCTTCCCCCTCCTGTTTTTCGGGTTCCAACACCTCCTTGACCTAAAAAGATGTTATCAAAGTTGGCCACGGGGAAAAGGCGGGGAAAAGGTCCCCCGGGAGAAGCGATTTCAGCACCCCCCGGCTTGGGGAGAGAGACTTTGGAAGGATTTCGGGATGCCAGGGAAAGGGGGCAGGGGGAGCTTGTGGACCCCGGGGTTTAAAAACGTTGCAGTACCTCAAAGGGACCCACATTTTTAAGGACCTAACTTGTAGTAGGCACCCAAAAGGGGCGAATATATTTGCTGGATACCAAACTTATCCCCCCTGGCTAAAATGGGGGCGGAGCCTTTTAAAGGGGAAAATCTGTCAGCCTGGACTTTAGTGGGGGCAGAAGCCCGAAACAGGGCCTGTCGTGTGGGGCTGCCATAAACCCTTGATGCCTTTATTTTGGCATCCCCGGCCGGGACAGGGACACGAGGTAGCAAGGGGGGGGATGGGGGGGGATTTGCCCCAAAAGAAAAAAAGGGGGGGAAAGGCCCCCGGGCGGTTTCCCGAATCAAAAGAGTTTAAGAAAACTCCCCCCCGGGGAAGAAAAACAGACCAGTTTTCCTGACGGGGGGGGACAAAAAAATGCCCAGGTAGGTCCCCAACACCTGGTTGCCCCCCTCCCCAACCTGCCCATTAGTCTGGGGGTGGTATCGGAAGAGAAGTCTAACTGGACCTGCAATTGACCACAAAAAAAGCCCCCAAAATTTACAAAAAATTTTGGACCCCCCTACCCCTGAGAAAATTTAGTAAAGGGAGACCGTCCCAGGGGAAAAAACTTGACAAAAAAAAATGGGGGCCCATTTGGGGGGGAGGGAAAACCCCGGCAGGGGGATAAAGGGGGCCTTTTTGGAAAAAACGGTAAAACAACCCAGATGACCGTTTTTCCTGGGAGGGGGGGAAGGACCAAATGAATTCCATGGCAAACAGGGGGTCCGGGTTTTTTTTCCTGGCACGGGGAAACGGTTTAAAGGGAAGGCCCGCGGGTTTTGAGGCGGGGAAACCAAATTAGGGCACAGGGGGTGCAGGCTAGAAAAAATTTCCTAAATTCCTGAGCAAGATTTGGCCACCAGTAATATGGGGATATAATTAAAAGCGACCTATGAACTCCGGGGTGCCCAGCCACAAGAAAAAGTGTCCCCACTTTAGGATTCTAAGGCGCAAGGCAGGTCGCCATTTCGTCTTCCCCGGGGGTAGGTGCGGAGGTCCCCCGGGGGCCCGCCGGGCGAGCCCCTCCCGGGGGGGCAATTGGGGCCCGGGGAGGGGGGCTCGGGAAACCCCCGTATCCGAGGAACGGGATAGGCCAGCTCTGAGGGTTTTTTTTGGGAGGCCGAAAATGTTAAAGGGGGAAGTTCCAAAAAAAGGGAAAGAAAAAAAGACCCCCCCTAGCTTGGGCCCGGGGGTTCAGGGTTGAGCCGACCCGAAGATATAGGAGGGTTTCCCGGGTCTGTGAAAATGTCAATAGGGGGCAAGCCCCCTCCAGTAGGTGAAACCCCTTCCCCCCAAAAAGCCAAACTTTAAAGGCCAGTAATTCACGACACCAAAAGGAAAGTTTTCTCCCCCAGGGGAGAAAAGTCCCTTTGGGGGAAAAAAACCCCAGGTATGTAGCTTACCCGCGGAGGGGCTCTGCAGGAGGACCCCAAACCCGCGCCGGGCTGGGGCGAAGCATTTCCCTTCCAGAATTAAAAGGACGTTAAAGGGTTTTGGAAAAACCCGGACCGGACCGAAGCAAATGCCGCTTTTAGCCCGGGTTTAAGGTTTTTTTGGGCCTTTTGGGGGCCGGATTTGGGGTTTGGGATTCTTTCCCAGTCCCGGGCCACCAAGGGGGGCCACCAGTGTAAAAGAAGTGGGGGGGAAATTGGGGTAAATAATTCGCAAAAACCCAGAAAATTGAATGGCCCGAAAAGGCCCACCCGGGTTTGGGGCCCCTGGGAACACCCCCGGAGAGCTTGGAGGGATCCCTCCGGGGACCCTTATCGAGACGTGTACCCAAAAAGGGTAATTTGGGACTTCAAAAGAGGCAAATTTTTTTGGGCTTGGCAAAGAGCTGATATGCGGAAATCCCCCCCTGGGGGACCTGGCGGGGCATGGGGCGAAAGAGCTCGAAATCAGGGGGAAATGGGGAATAAACGGCCAAGTAACGATTTTCACAGCATAGAGTAGGTCCCGAAAGATCTCATTAAAAAAAGTTCTGAAAAAACTGCCGGGGGCGGTGCAGAGACCGAAAAAAAGGGAAAAACCCCAAAAAATCTAAATGGCCGTCCCCTGTATTAAAAACCGTTTTCCCTTCGTCACCCTCCCTAAGGGGATTAAGTTGTAGGCCCCGCGTAATCCAGTTTTAGAAAAAAAAAATTTTTTTGGGCCCCCCGCGGGGGTCAAAAAGTTCGGAGATTAAGGGCAACGGGGGAGCGGTTTTTTTTTTGATAAATTTTAAATTTAGGCCCCATAGCCGATGCAGGGGCCGGAGGGGGCCCTTTCCTTTTTTCCCCCACGAAGAAGAACCCCCGGGTCCACCGGAGCGGGACTTAAAGGATGAAAACCTTTGCGGGGTTTTCCGACGTACTCAGACTCGCCTTGTCTCCGGACGGAGAAAAGGGTAAACCCGGGGTCCCGGGAGGAGTACAAACCGGTTGCAAGGGCAATGGGCAATCAAAAGGCCTTTTTGGGAAAGGGCTCAGCCTGGGGTCCCGAAAAAAAACATCGGCAAAGCCCCGTAAGGCGGAGGTAAAAAACCCGGAGGGGGTTTGGCAGACTTCCGGGAAAACGACTTTAGGGGGGTTGCGGCTTAGAAAGGGAACGAGAGAGACCGGAACCCCAACGCCAACCCCCTGTTCTCCAAACCAAAACGGGGAAAGGTCCTGCAGCCAAGGGAGGCCCCCCAAATTTCCCAGGGGGATCGAGGCAAAACTATAGTTGCAACGTCTCCCTTTGAAGGGCCCCCAAATTTTCCCAAAAAGGGGGGGGGGCCCTACGGGGCGGATAAACATCCTTAAGGCATTCGCCACTGAAACCCAGGAGACGAACATAGGTTTCGGGGAGCGGAGTCACCGGGAAACGAAAAACCCGGTCCCCAAGTTCGTGGCTTATGAAGTTTTCCCCGCCGATCCCCGAGTCGATAAAGGGGGTGGCCCGAAAGGGGCTGTCCCGGGAAGCACCAATATGTACGGTTTTGGGCAGACGGGGAGAGGCCTTCGCAACCCCAGGGGTTTCCTCTCCTACGAGCCCAAGGGGCGGAAGTTTCCCGGGCGCACCGGACAGTCCCCAATGAAAAGGCCCGAAACCCCCCACAAAAAAAAAGCACAAAATCTTTGACGACGCTGAGAACGTTCCTCCTGGGACGGTGGGCTCTCTCGATCCCGCATAAAGGGTTTTCCTTTTTTAGGGGGGGGGGGGGGGGGGGGGGGGGGGGGGGCCGGGGGGGGTTTAGGAGGAAGGGTGGCCGCTGGAAGTGGGGGGCCAAACGAGGGAGACGGCGGGGACCCCGGAAAAGGTTTCCCCCTTGCGGCGGAGTTCCTGTTGCCTTTCGGGGAAGCGAAAAAAAATCCACTCGGGTGGCCAAATTAGGGTTTGGGCATCCCAAGCAGTGGTAAAATTTCCCAGCGGGGAGCTGGCCTTGATTCGTTCCCCAGAGGCCTTGCCAAAAAGTCCGCCACTAATCCCCTTTGTTGTTCCAGTCCAGTCCAAACGAGAGTTTCGAAAAATGCACTGAATACTGGGCCGGGCTGTGGGTCACCCATTAAACCGGGAGGCCCGCGCTGCGGCCCGGCCGAAAAAAGTAAAGGCCAGGTTCCCGAAGCCGGGGCGGAAACCCCCCGGAACGTTTTGGGGTCCCCCCGTCAGAGGAAACCCCCATCCCCCAAATGGGCCACCCCAAACCAAGGGTTTCCCCAGACAAGGGCTGATTATTTAAGGCCACCCTTTGGGTCGCTCTGTAGGGATTTTGGGGCCCCATCATTTCGAGGGGGGATGGAGCCTGGCCCGGGTGAACCCCCCGGCAATTCTTGGGGGGCTCCATCGTAGCGTGAGGGGGGGTGGCAAAATGCAGAGGGGTCCCGGGAAACCGAACCCGGTAGAGCAATGGATCCGGAGCGGGCGGGTGCAGGTGCAGAGGACGGCAGCCGATGGAGGCAAAACGGGGTTTGCCGGGTTTTGCATCATGGCCGCAAGCCTGCCGATGCGTTTTACTCCGCAGGGCGAAATTTTAGTGATGTCCCGGAGATCAGGCAGAGGTAAACCCCGGCGGAAAACCCTGGGCCCTCTTTACTGTAAGGGGGAGGGGGATCCGTGGGGCCAACGCAAACGATGATGCTAAACCCCCGCCAGGGAACGGAATTTTAAGTAGCCCCCGGTTTTCACCCTGGAGCCCGCCGCAAAGCGGGGGACTTTCTGCGGGGTGAGGCTTTCCAGGGTCGTTACCCCCGAAAGTGACTTGCTTCGAAGGCGGGGCCCGGGGGAAAGAGGGGGGGTAAAAGAAAAGTAATCTGGAGGCGTATCGGGGGCAGGCAAAGGCAGGGCAGGGGAGCAGAGGGGTTTGTAGGGCAGAGACGGGCCCGACGGTCAGGGCAGGGCGGCAAACAGCAAGGGGCAGGAAAAGTAAGCAAGCGGACTGGGGCACGGGTAATCAAAACGGGAAATCCCAAAAATCTCTAACGGGAAACCCAAAAAAAAACCAACCCGACCCCCCAGGGGAAATACTGGGGGCGGATACCTTAAATAGGACCAAACGCCCGACCAAAAACCAATTACGGGACACTGGCCCTTTAAATTTAGGAAGCCCGGGCGCCGCGGGGCGCCTTAACGGCGGGGCCCCCACACGACGGCCGGGACAGGCAGGCGGGGGGTTCCCGGGCGGGGGCCAGGTAAGAGGGCGGCGCCGAGGCAGCAGAGGGGTGGTCGCGGGCCGCCGCAGCCGCCGCGCCAGACCCCCTGCGAGCGGGGAGATGGGTCGCGGGGGCAGCGAGCCCGCGACCCCCGTACACTTTGTATTTTGGAGGCAGTTTATAGTAGTTTATATCTTGTACATAGGGGCAGTATTATAGTAGTTATATTTTTGTACATAGGAGAAGTATTATAATAGTTATATTCTTGTACACAGGGGGCAGTATTATAGTAGTTATATTCTTGTACATATGGGGCAGTATTATAGTAGTTATATTCTTGTACATAGAGACAGTATTATAGTAGTTATATTCTTGTTCATAGGGGGCACTATTATAGTAGTTATATTCTTGCACATACTAGGCAGTATTATAGTAGTTATATTCTTGTACATAGGGTGCAGTATTATAGTAGTTATATTCATGTACTTCGCTCTTTGTTTGTTTCTTTCACAGTAACTGTTTAACTATTCTTGTACATAGGGGGCAGTATTATAGTACTATTCTTGTACATAGGAGCAGTATTATAGTAGTTATATTCTTGTACATAGGGGGATGTATTATAGTAGTTATATTCTTGTACATAGGGGGCAGTATTATAGTAGTTATATTCATGTACTTCGCTCTTTATTTGTTTCTTTCACAGTAACTGTTTAACTATTCTTGTACATAGGGGGCAGTATTATAGTAGTTATATTCTTAAACATAGAGGCAGTATTATAGTAGTTATATTCTTGTACATAGGGGGATGGATTATAGTAGTTATATTCTTGTACATAGGGGGCGTATTTTTTAGTAGTTATATTCAATGTACTTCGCTCTTTATTTGTTTCTTTCACAGTAACTGTTTAACTATTCTTGTACATAGGGGCGCAGTATTATAGCAGTTATATTCTTAAACATAGAGGGGAGTAAATTATAAATAGTTATATTTTTTGTACGTAGGAGGCAGTTTTTATATAGTTATATTCTTGTAACATAGGGACGTATTATAGTAGTTATATTCTTGTAAAATAGGGGGGCAGTATTATAGTAGTTAATATTCATGTACTTTTGCTCTTTAAATTTTTTTCTTTCACGTAACTGTTTAACTAATTTTTGTACATAGGGGGCAGTATTATAGTAGTTATATTCTTAAACATAGAGGCAGTATTATAGTAGTTATATTCTTGTACGTAGGAAGCAGTATTATAGTAGTTATATTCTTGTACATAGGGACAGTATTATAGTAGTTATATTCTTGTACATAGGGGCAGTATTATAGTAGTTATATTTTTGTACATAGGAGAAGTATTATAATAGTTATTTTTCTTGTACACAGGGGGCAGTATTATAGTAGTTATATTCTTGTACATATGGTCAGTATTTTTTTAGTTATATTCTTGTAACATAGAGACAGTATTATAAATATTATATTCTTTTTCATAGGGGGCCACTATTATGAGTTTATATTCTTGCACATACTAGGCAGTATTATAGTAGTTATTCTCTTGAACATAGGGGGCAGTATTATAGTAGTTATATTCATGTACTTTGCTCTTTGTTTGTTTCTTTCACAGTAACTGTTTAAGTATTCTTGTACATAGGGGGCAGTATTATAGTAGTTATATTCTTGTACATAGGGGGGGAGTATAATAGTAGTTATATTCTTGTACATAGGTGGCAGTATTATAGTAGTTATATTCTTTTACATAGGGAGCAGTATTATTGTAGTTATATTCTTGTACATAGAGGCAGTAATTATGTAGTTATATTCTTGTACATAGGAGGCAGTATTATAGTAGTTATATTCTTGTACATAGGGAAAAGTATTACAGTAGTTGTATTCTTGTACAAAGGAGGCAGTATTACAGTAGTTGTATACTTGTACATAGGAGGCAGTATTATATTAGTTATATTCTTGAACATAGGGACAGTATTATAGTAGTTATATTCTTTTACATAGGGGGAAGTATTATAGTAGTTATATTTTTGTACATGGGGGGCAGTATTAAAGTAGGTATTTCTTGTACATAGGAGGCAGTATTATAGTTGTTTATTCTTGTACATTGGGCAGTATTATAGTAGTTATATTTTTGTACATAGGGAAAGTATTATAATAGTTATATTCTTGTAAAACAGGGGGCAGTAATTTAATAGTAGTTTTTTTCTTGTACATAAAAGACAGTATATATAGTAGTTTTATTTTTGTTCATAGGGGGCACTATTATTAGTAGTTATATTCTTTTTCATAGGGGCAGTATTATAGTAGTTATATTCTTGTACATAGGAGGCAGTATTATAGTAGTTATATTCTTGTACATAGGAAGCAGTATTATAGTAGTTATATTCTTGTACATAGGGGGCAGTATTATAGTAGTTATATTCTTGTAAGTACGGACAGTATTATAGTAGTTATATTCTTGTACATAGGGACAGTATTATAGTAGCTATACTCTTATACATAGGGAGCAGTTTTATAGTAGTTATATTCTAGTACATAGGGAGCACTATTATAGTAGTTATATTCTTGCACATACTGGTCAGTATTATAGTAGTTATATTCTTGTACATAGAGGCAGTATTATAGTGGGTTTTTTCTTGTACATAGGAAGCAGTATTATAGTAGTTATATTCTTGTACATAGGGGGCAGTATTATAGTAGTTATATTCTTGTAAGTACGGACAGTATTATAGTAGTTATATTCTTGTACATAGGACAGTATTATAGTAGCTATACTCTTATACATAGGGGGCAGTATTATAGTAGTTATATTCTAGTACATAGAGGGCAGTATTATAGTAGTTATATTCTTGTACATAGGGGCCAGTATTATAGTAGTTATATTCTAGTACATAGGGGGCAGTATTATAGTAGTTATATTCTTGTACATAGGAGCAGTATTATAGCAGTTATATTCATGTACTTCGCTCTTTATTTGTTTCTTTCACAGTAACTGTTTAACTATTCTTGTACATAGGGGGCAGTATTATAGTTAGAGATGGGCGAATCGATTCTAACGAAGTGGAATTCGTTTAGAATTTCAGGAAAACTTCGGTTCGGAACGAAGTCGAACTTTGGGGTCTCGGGTGAACGAAGTGTGCTTTTGATTGATAAAATGGCTGCGAGCACATGGCGCTACATGGGGCAAAACACTCTGGGAGGAAAAGGGCAAGCCTGCATGACATGTGCAGAGATGAAGCCAATCAGAGACCGGGGGGATTCTGTGACGTCACCGCACTATATAAAGTCCGGGGGCGACGCCGGGAGCTCAAAACTCCTTCACTGTACTGATCAGGGAAGGTTGCTGCCGCGGCTGATAGCCTTTCTGAAGAACTGATTTTTATACAGCGATTTTTGTGGGGTGTCCGTTTGTCTCAGAGACTGTTTTTTAAATGTTTATTTCGTTTTTTTTGGTGTATTGGATTGAAGTCAGTGTATACAGTTATGCTATTGCTCACGCACTTTTAATATCAAGGGGCATCAAAGCCAGTTTGTTTATTCATTTAAAAAAAAACGGGTTTTTATAATAAAATATCACTTCTTTTTTGGTGCTAAATTCTTTTTGCGCAATTTACATCCGGGGGTTAATTAAGCGTTGTTCTGTTTTTGGGTGATAAAAAAACCCGCTTTTTCCCGCCAAAAAATAAAATTTTCCTGTGCCAAATTCACACAAAGGTTTTAATTAAAATTTTTTTTTTCTTTGTTGGGGTTTAGGGAAAAAACACGCATTGTAAAAAAGGTAGTATTTTCCCGGCTGCCAATTCTTTTGCCAAATTTTCACCCAGGGGTTAATTAAGCGTTGTTTGCTGTTAAAATAGAAAAGAACTTTTTTTTTTTCCCCGCCACAGAAGAAATTCTGTAGCCTAATTCTTTCCCGAAGTTAATTAGCCTGTTTGTGTTTTATTTTTCAGAAAAATACACGAGTTTTTAAACGGCACATAAAAGTCAATTTTTCTGCCCATTTGTGGAGGCAATTTATATCCAAGGGGTTCCCCAAGCTTCTTAGGGGGTTATTTGGGTAAAATACAGGGTGTGTATTTTCGTATACGATTCTTCATAAACAGTGTCTGTACATTTTAGAAAAAAACAGTATGTAGACAAAGGTCGGCTCTTCACCTGTAAGTGGAGAGGAAAAAACTTTCCTGTGCGGGTGCACCCAAAAAGAAGGGGGATGTCGCAGGGGGGTCACTCGGTGAGGCCCACAAATGCGCTGTCATCTAGGGGCCCGTGTACTAAATGAAAACCCAAGGGTTTCTTGTTTGGGTTGACTAGGTCATCCACTTCCTCCCAGTGACATCTGACAACCCCACCCAAGGTCGGTGGGAACGTCGACAAAACCCTTAGTTGGCATGGCCGGGAGAGGTCAGCGGCCTCCCTGTCCTCAACCCGCCTGGCCCACCCGGTTTCCCCTCAGCCAGGATCTACTTGTGGTCTGGGCTCAGCGCCACTATATAGCGAGGGAACAATTTGGGGGAGGGAGTCAGCGCTACTTGGCAGCGATGAAATGGGGCCAAAACCCCCTGCTTCTTGCAGAAGGCGGCAAAGGGTATAGTTTTGAGAGTGGCGGGGAGGTCATGTTTGAGGGTTCAGCCTTGCATACCAAGCCCGGTGGAAAGACAGCAGTGAGATGAAACAAAATAGATGATGATGTAGCCGACCCATTTGGGGACCCGGGGGTTGAGGCAAGGGCTTTCATTTTAGGAGAAGAGGGATAAGCTTGCGCGTCAGGAGCGGCGCGCCGGGCAAGTGGGTGTGCGGCGTGGTAGCGGGGTGCAGCAGTGTGGGGTGGGGCCAAGGGCCCGGGAAAAAAAACCCGCTTCGCAGGCCCAAAAAAGTACGGCACAGGGGGCTCAGCGAGGCAGCGGGGAGTAAGTCACTCAGTGGGGACCCTTTGGCGGTAAAATCGATACTCGGGGGGTGGGGCGTTCTTTGTAAGACCCCGGAGGAGCCGAAAATGGGTTTGTAAAATCTGGGGGCAGAAAGTGGGAGTGGCAGGGAGCAAACGTTGGCACCAGGCCCTGCGTCAACACATGCAGAGTCCCCACGGGTGGCCTGGGAGAAAGGGGCTCAGATGGGGGTGGCCCATCCTGCCGCGCAGAACAGTAGCACAGCAGACCCGTGGACGCATGCCTTGCAGAGTAAGGTCCACCCCTCTGAGAGGGAGCTGTTTCTTTTGACATTTTCCCGGGTCCAATGCTCCTGCTCCTCGTACTATGGCCCCCAGCGTCGTTCAGCGAGGTGATTTTGAAAAGAGACAACAGTATGCGTCCAACCATCCAAAGGTGAGCGTGCCCGTGCTCCTGTCCAAGTTGTTGGTACTGCGTCCTCCCTTTCCAAATGGGGATTGACCATTCAGAAAACTAAGGGCTTGTCCCCGACCCGAGATGGAGAGTTCCAAGCCTATTTTTTTTCCCAAAAAAGGGCAGACCACCCTTTTCTAAATAAGTAGAACAATAGGGGGGGCCAGTCCTTGAGTTCCGGTTTGTTCCAAAGGTGCCGGAGCGCGGAGCTGGAGCTGTAACTACGGTCAGGGCCAGTACAGGCCCTTTGCGGCCCAGGGTGAATGTGTTTCCCGGGCCCCAGGCACACCAAAAACTTGGACAGGAGACGCCGCTTTCTCCTCCACGTTGTCAAACTGCTGCCCCTGCGCCAATGTGCCCCTCCTCCTCCACCTCACCCCATTCAGCCCCCCACAAGTACTGCTCCATCATACCACTGGTAGGGCCCCAGGGTGCCAGCATTTTACACCGGGTTCCCTCGGCGAACGAAGTCACACAGGGGAGGAACTGTCCTCGTCATGCAGCAAGAAATCGATGTGTGGGGCTTTCCCCCGCGCCAACTGCAATCGGAACCATGGGGGCGGACAAGGGAAAACATGGTGTCCGCGCGCACGGGAGGGAAAGGTCCCTACGCTGCATGGGCACGTGTTCAATTAGTTGTGAAAGGTTCCTGAAGTCTTCCACCCATTTCAGAAAAATTTGAAAATGGCCAGGAATGTGCTGCCTTTTTCCAAAGTACAAAACAGGAACACCCTCCTCGGTTGCAGCGGCCCCGAACGGCCCCCCCCAACACACTTGATATGCGATGTTTCCCCCGCTGGAATTCCAGCCTGCACGTTGGACCGACTGTATGAACAGGAAAGGCCATTAAAGATTTTTTTTTATGTCCAGGGGGACAGAAATATCCCCTGTGTAAATTTGATGTCAGCCCTGGCAGGGGCATGCGTGAACCTGCCCTTTGTTGAGGCCATTTGAGGAGGCGACGTTATTTGTCGTCGCCAGGATAGGGGGGTGAATAAAAGTTTTATTCCCTGCTTCATGTCCTGGAAAAAGATGCTGAAAAATCTGTCTGGGCAGGGGGCTGGAGAATGGGGATACATCTGGGCCCATGAGTCCGGGGGGGATGAAATGGAGGGGGAGGAGGAGGAGGGGGGAGGGGCATTGGAGCAGAAACTTTTTCTGGTGAATGAGTGGATTTTTACCCCGGGAAGGAGGAAAGGGGCAGGGGCAGTGGAGGAGGTAGAGGAGATGAGGAAGCGAGGCAGATGACCCCCAAGCACCCTGGCAGTATCAGGGAGATGGGGGCAGGGAGCCCCCCGGAGTACTTGTGCAGATGGGCCCCCAGCTCTTATTTGCCCGGTGTGACGCCCAATAGTCAGCATCCAGCAGAGGGGTGATTTGGCTTCCCCCCTATTGGACCCCCGTACCGGTCCAAAAAAGGGGAAATTTTTCCCCGTATTGGGGGGAGGGGGACAAATCAAAATACTTAGGGAAATCCTCCCTAGTCAGTTGGCCCCTGCCTTTTGTGCGGATCGTCCCTCCTTGACAGGTCTGACCCGGGGGGGTTTTCAGGTCACGTACTCTGCCGCGGCTGCTGGGGGAAGGTGGGGGGGTTTTGGGGCAGTACCAGTCCATCAGCAGTAAACCAAGTCTGGAGTCCTGATGGCGTTCCCTTTACCCCCCTAGTGAGGAGGGAGTCGCCAGCAGCAGCAGCAGCAGGACCCGGAGGCCCTGAACCAAAAGGTGGGGGCCTTTGGACAGCACTTTCTGAACCCCCCAAAATTAGAAGATCCCCCTGGATACTGGGGCCAAAAAGGATGTTTTTTTGGCCCGCCCAACTTTTCGGTTTGCGTGGAGAAGCTGTCCTGCCCCGGGTAGTGTGGCTCGAGCGGGTGTTCAGTGCGGCGGGGGCCATCGTTTTCCCAAAGGAGAACCTGCTTGTCCACGGGAAATGGGAACGACTGCCTTTTCAAGATGAATCAGGCAGGATGGGCCCGGGTTTCCAACACCCAAAGCTTAGGCGAATACATGCATGAGCCTCACCCAACTGTGAGAAATGAGTCTGGGTTAAACTACCCCCTCAGCCACTTTCGATGCCGCCAACCGCCCGATGCCCCAAAAATTGCTGACAGTTTTCCCGTGCCCCAAAACCTCTTTACCGGGGGATGGTATTGCCCCCCCCCTCCACACTGTGTCTTGTGCCCCTTTTGGCCTACTCATATTTTTGCCACCTCCAGATGTCATTGTGCCACTGTTGACCTCATGTGCTGCTGTGGTGCTGCGTGACCTACACATGTGTCATTGTCCCACTCTGTGGGGCCTACTCCGTTTTTGCCACCTCCAGAAAGTCTTGTGCACTGTTGACCCCATGCTGCTGCCGTGATCCACACTTGTCATTGTGGCCCGTCTGACCTTATGTTGTTCCCGTGGCTGTGCCGTGGGCCTACAACTTGTAAATTTTTCCCCACTCGGGCCCTACCCGTTTTTGCCCCCTCCGAATGCATTGTGCCCCTGCCTGACCTTGCGTGCCGTGTACCCCACCTTCGTCATGATGTTGCCACCTGAGCTCTTAGCTTGTTTTTTTTTTCCAGTGTGTCGATGACTTTACAGGGACATTCCCCCTTCAGTTTTTTGGTCAGTTTTTCCCTTTAGTGCCCAGGGAAATTTTTTGTGAAGCGTTTTAAGAGGGGGGGCGGGGAATCATTTTTGCGTGTCATACTAAGGGGCAAACAGTATGAAAAAAACCCAAATCCCTCTGCATATTTAAAGCATGGCAAACGTTCTAAGCACCCGCAGGGTTGTGCAGCCGGGGGAAAAAGCTGCTTTTAACGTGTTTCGAGCCGAAGTAATTGGAAGAAGTTATTTTTTTCCGAGAAAATTTGGCGAAGTGAACGAAACGAAATTTTGGGGAAAAAATTTGCCCTTTTCTATTTATAGTTTATTTTGTCATAGAGGCAGTATTATGTAGTTAATTCTTGCACATGGGGCAGTGTTGTAGTAGTTATATTCTTTTTCGGGGGGACAGATTTTAGTGTTTTATTCTTTGTACATAGGGCAGTATTATGTAGTTATATTTTGACATAGAGGCAGTATTATGTAGTTTATTTTGTACTAGGAGGCAGTATTATAGTTTGTTTATTTTGTACATAGGAGGCAGTATTTTTAGTAGTTATATTCTTGTAATAGGAGGCAGATTATAGTAGTTATATTTTTTGCTGGGGGCAGTATTATAGTAGTTTTATTCTTGTACATAGGGGCGTATTATGTAGTTAATTCTTGTATTAGGGGCGTATATAGTAGTTTTTTTTGTACATAGAGGCAGTATTATAGTAGTTTTTTCTTGCAATACTTGGCAGTTTTATAGTGTTTATTCTTGAAAATAGCGGGCGTTTTATAGTTTTTATTCTTGTACATGGGGCAGTATTTAGTAGTTTTTTTTAAAATAGGAGCAGTATTATATAGTTATTTTTGTACATGGGAGGCAGTATTTATAGTTATTTTTCTTGTAAATGAGGCGTATTATGTAGTTATATTTTGTACATAGGAGCAGTATTATAGTGTTTATTTTTTACATAGGGGCTATTTAGTAATTATATTCTTGGTACATGTGGGCAGTTTTTTGAAAAATTTCTTGTACATAGAAGGCGTATTATAGTAGTTTTTTCTTGCACTAGGGCAGTTTTATAGCAGTTTATTCGTTAACACACTCCAAATCCCCAAAAAAGTAATTTGCGTATTTTAATGCAAATGTTTAAATAGACAGAGTTGTTGAGAACCAAAAAAGGAAACGTTATTAGCAAAAAATTATAAACGTATTGTGCTTATTGCAGGATTATGGAACATGTACAGAAATCCTAAGAATTCAAAGTGAAATCTTGTGTTTTGTCCCCCCCTCAGACCGGGATAGACAGTAAAAAAAGGGGTTGGTTTTCCCCGAGGTTTCTTTAACTACAAAACAGATAAGCAGGGAGTTTAAAATTTTTCATTGCACTGAAAAAATTGGGAGGTTACACTGGGGTTACTCTGTATAACCACATCCATCCATCTTGTAAGGGGTTTTTCTAGTTTTTGGTGGAATAACTGCATGTGTCTGGGGAAGTTGAAAAAATTTTTACAAGGTAAAAAGGGTTTTTTTTTATTAACTTTGCACGCATTTCCCGCTTTGTTAGGCTTAGTAAATGTCTGCGGCCGGAGTCACACCAATAAGGGAAGGATCTTTTAAAATCGCAATTGACAAATTTGCTTTTTTGTGTGGGGGGATATTTAATATATTTTAAATCAGACTGTTCTGGGTACAGGTCAAGCTTTTGCTTTCATGGTCATAAATTTTGAAGCAATATCCAATTAATATTAGGGTGTTAGCACCAAGAGAACTAAAAGCAATAGGGGCCCTTATACCAAGGTCACCCAAAACCCAAATTTCCCATTTGGGAGAGGACTTTAAAAGTCAACCCCCTTATTGCTAGGGTCTTTCAAAGACTTTAAACCCCTTCCCGACAATGGTGTAGGGTGTGTTTATTGTAGTTAAGGTTATGTAGCGGGCTTACTCTGTAAATCCACTAATGGAGGTGGTGGGCTGTTATTGCAACTGAACCTGCTACTAACGAAGGGTACAGATACAGCTTGGTTTGTGTTTTAAAATTTGAGTGCTTTTTATGATTGCAGCATTTAAATTAATGGGAAACGGTGCTGTGCACCATTTCTCACTTGGTTTGCTGCCTCTGTGGTGAGATCGCAGGGTACCGATCTGTCACCTTGCTTGCTGGAAACCTAACAAAGGTCTCAATAGCTGCCATCTTAACAGTTCTATTACTTCCTGCCCCAGACAGGAAGTAATAGAACCGCCATCTTGGTACACCCTTCTGCATTATATAAATAATGCAGAGGGTGTACAAGCAATTGTGGGGGACAACATGAAAACTGTGTTGGTCTAAGATTTTTATGTAAGCCACAGAGCTTAGGCGGTAAGAGTTAGTGTTTTTTTTATTTTTTAGTGGCCCCACTACTGGTCGACTAATTTTTTTTTTTAAAAACACGAGCTGGCTTTCACATGTTGGTTGGGGGGGTTTTTTGTATAAAAGCGCAAAAAAAAAGGGCTCACAGGCTTTTCTATGAATGAGTGAGGGAATCAGATCATAGGTTTCTTATGAGTGAGTAAGGGGAAACAGGACTACGGATTTCTCGAGTTTTTGGAAAAGCAGGGCTCAGGGCTTTCTTTTATGAGTTGTTGGAGAAGCAGGATACAAGCTTTTCTATGAGTTGTTGGAGAAACGGGGCTCGCAGGGTTTCTCTATAGTGAGTAAGGGGAAAAGGGGTACAGGTTTCTCTATGGTTGTTAGAGAAAAGGGTCCCCGGGTTTCTCTTGGTTGTTGGGAAAAAGGTCAAGGCTTTTCATGAGTTGTTGGAGAAGCAGGCTCAAGGTTTCTTTATGAGTAGGTGGGGGAAGAGGGTTACAGGGGTTTCTTATGGTTGTTGGAGAAGCAGGACTCACAGGCTTTCTTTATGAGTAGGTGAAGGAAGCAGGACTCACAGGCTTTCCATATGAGTTGTTGGAGAAGCAGGCTTTCTTTATGAGTTGTTGGAGTAGCAGGGCTCACAGGCTTTCTGTATGAGTTGTTGGAGTAGCAGGGCTCACAGGCTTTCTTTATGAGTTGTTGGTGTAGCAGGGCTCACAGGCTTTCTTTATGAGTTGTTGGTGTAGCAGGGCTCACAGGCTTTCTTTTATGATTGTTGGAGAAGCGGGGACTCACAGCTTTCTCTATGAGGTGTTGGAGAATCAGGACTCACAGGCTTTCTTTATGAGTAGGTGGGGGAAGCAGGATTCACAGGCTTTCTCTATGAGTTGTTGGAGAAGCAGGACTCACAGGCTTTCTTTATGGGGGGGTTGTTGGGTGTAGCAGGGCTCACAGGCTTTCTTATGAGTTTTTGGGGAGAAGCAGGACCCCACAGCTTTCTTTATGAGTATTTAGGGGAAGCAGGATTCACAAGCTTTCTATACATGTAGATAGGGAAGCAGGACTGTCAGGATTTCTCTATCAGAAAGGGGAATATCTCTCCTTGGGGAGAGCACCATATAGGCGCTTAGTGGAGAGCAAAAAGGCAATCTCAAAACTCCACAGGCCTACATGGTGCTCTTCCCAAGGAGATATTCCCCTTTCTGTGCAATTCATATATTATCCAAAGGGAGGAAGCTCT
This sequence comes from Phyllomedusa bahiana, assembly GCA_025379985.1. Taxonomy (NCBI): domain Eukaryota; kingdom Metazoa; phylum Chordata; class Amphibia; order Anura; family Hylidae; genus Phyllomedusa; species Phyllomedusa bahiana. The sequence continues at coordinate 24,744 of JAODAL010010875.1, forward strand.
CATCCAGCTGTTCATGGACCCGAAATTGCAGAGGTTTTAATCAATAGATGGGTTTTTTCTCACTACAAAGATTAGCTTTCCCCATGTAGGGACAGGTAATTGAAGCCTTTTTTCCAAATACATTAGTCTTTTGATTTTATCAGGAGATTAGAGAAATTTTATCTGCTCTAAGTGCTCACAGGTTTCTCTGTAATCGTCCATATCTCCCTTCCTGATTATTCTTTTTTTTTTAAAGTTGTTTAAATAACCCCAATAATATATATGGAAGACAGTTCCCTTCCTGATTAGACAGAGAGCAGGGAATGCAGTGACCATGGAAGGAGCTAACTCCAAAGAAGACTCATTATCTCTAACAAAACAAGATTAGCTATTGTTTACAGATAAGCAATTGTTTTCACTCTTCACAACACTTGTAGCTTTGTTTACTAAACATTTAATCTCCTGAACTTATGTCTTTGTAATGTCTCAGCTAGTTATAGAGGAGCTAAATATACTAATTACTGCTATAAAACCACCCACAGCCTGACAAAGACAGCGTGAGTGTAAACTACTTGTGACTCAGTGAGAAGTCATGGTGAGAAAACCCCTTAAATTCTTCGCTCCACTCCTCTATCTCCGGAACTTATGTCTTTGTAATTCTCACTAGTTATAGAGGAAAAATATACTAATTACTGCTATAGAACCACCCACAGCCTGACAAAGACAGCGTGAGTGTAAACTACTTGTGACTCAGTGGGACGTCATGGTGAGAAAACCCCTTAAATTCTTCGCGCCACTCCTCTACACCCACTGCTTTACTCTTATGTCAGTCTTCACTGCAGTGCCATCATTGTATTCTCTATCTGTGGCTACAAAACAAGATTGTACAGTAGGTCGCATTAGAAGAAGTGGAACGATAACAATGGTTTTGCGGACAGATTCATAAATGAGAGACAGCATTGTGTGCGCCCTGCACTGAGGAGGAGCCGCCATTGTCAGCAGGGATCAAACACCGGACCCCAACCATTGTGTCAGGGGACATGCCCCCCCCCCCCCCCCCCACTGCTGGTATCAGGGTCCTCATGTAGAGGATTTGTTCCTTGAAACGAGCGCCCGGTCCACCACATATTGTTCAGTTTTCTAAGGTGTACCCGCTGTCCATCTTTTTGGATCCGAAGGAGGGGGCCACGCGGCCGCTGTTTCCGAGGCTCGGACAGAGCCACCCAAATTCATATGAGTGTTGTGCCTCTAAAGTAATTTGCACAACAAATCGAGGTGAACACCCTGGCAATTGTTTTCAGTGCTTTTAACTGCTATAGACGTACTTTCACATCGAGCGCCATTTCGTCCCTATTTTTCATTTTTCCTATAAATGGGAGACATCCACACCTGGCCATCCCTTCTTTTCTTATACTTTCAGATACAAAGATTTCCTTCTGGTTCTCAACAACCTGCACTGGCAAAAGACACAAAAATTGTGTCCTAAAGATTTCATAAATTGGTTCACCTAACCACACGCCATTGATCATGTGGTAATTTGAGCAGGAGGTTCTATGGAGTCAGCCAATGTGGATTTTCAGTAATAGCTAGTTCTGCTGTCGGCTGGTGGTCTGTAGACCTTGGGAGAAGTTGCCAAAGTTTCCAACAAGAATGTGCAAGCAAAGAAAATAAAAAATCTTAATCCTTGTAATCACTTAGAAACCATTTGGAGGAATGAGTTTTATGGATGAATGTTTTTTTTTTTATAATCTGCAAGTATTTCTTCTCAGCTCCACTTTGATTGACAGTGTAATATATGACATTCTTGTAATAAATCTATATCTTTTGAGTTGTTGTTACGTCTTTTTCCTATTTATATTGTGTGTCAAGAAGAAAAAGTCTGTTGATACCAGGAGACCATCTCTTGCTGAATCTTGTTACAGCTTTATTTTAACTAATGCTTATGTTAAAGGGGTTTTGCCACGATGTAATGTTGACGTGGGATCCTCCAAAATGGGTTTTTTAATCACTTTTCTTAATGTATGTGATTAAAAAAAGTGAAGCCTCTGAGAGCTACAGCTTTCTTTACATGCCCTAAGTTACTTAAAAGTTTACATTAGACACGACCAGGAGCTGACAGGAGCTGATCTGGCCGCGCTTGCGTGTTTGCACTTCTTATCTGATGACAGGGAACATAAAGGAGCTTGCAAGGGGCTTGGGAGAAATGTGCAGTGTATGAGGCTTTCTGCTGTATAGAGAATCCACTAGTTGTAATGTAATTATTTTAGTAAACATTGTAGACGCTCCCTTGCTTCCTCGCTCTGCAAGGGGCTGGGGAGAAATGTGCAGTGTATGAGGCTTTCTGCTGTATAGAGAATCCACTAGTTGTAATGTAATTATCTTAGTAATCATTGCAGACGCTCCCTTGCTTACTCGCTCTGCTCGGGCCCCCTCTCTCTCCATCCTGCAGCCGTTCATGACACAGCATGATTTGTTTATTTTCTGTCCTGAGCAGATAACAGGTAAGGAAGTCACTTCGTGGCAAAACCCCTTTAATACCAAGGACAGTTCAACTCTAAAAAACGGGTATTGCTATCGCATTGATTAACTTTAACAATGTAGGCAAAAATGTAAACAAAGACTATTACCAAATACATTACTGTTCCAATTTTGCTTTATTTCAGAGTTAGAGCTTTTCTTATCTCCTGCTTGTGCAGTCAAGCTTCCCCAGTTTCCGATCACCTGTCTCTGCACTAGCAGTGGTTGGAATAGTGAGGTCACTTCCTGCTGTGTCTTATCTGCAATACAGGCTTCTCTTTCTACTGAGAAAAACTTTAACCCTTAAGGGTAATGTGTCATCAAAAATTTATTATTGTTTAACTCACATTTTTATGTTCATCACATTTTTTAAGAATTTTTGTTGATTTTTTTTCTAATTTTCCATATCACTTTCTATATTTTTTAATAATTCTTAAGTCCTGCAGTTTTCACTTTGGCCACTAAGCCTAACAATAGTCTGACACTTCCTGTTCTGTACAGAAAGATTCTCAGTTGTCTGCTCATTATCAGCACAAAGAGGGTCAAACTGAAAGGAGACACCAGTGTGAATAGATAACACAGGATCCACCAGTCACAAGAGGAGATAGTCACAGTTCACCCTTTCACCTCCCTGCACAGTGACTTCTTCCCAAGTCACAGAACAGCGCTAGAAAACACTTCTATAGAAGTGAATGGAACTGAGTCAGTCTTAAGCCTCCTATGTGCATGAAGCTACTGTAAAGCATCTCTCTGACTGCTGTTAAAGCAGTGAAAACAAGGCCTAGTGGCCAAAGTGAAAACTGCAAGACTTAAAAATTCTTAAAAAATATTGAAAGTGATATGAAAAATAAAAAAAAATTAAAAAAATTCCTAAAAAATGTGTTTAACATAAAAATGGAACTTAAACAATGACTCATTTTTTGATGACACATTCCCTTTAAAGTTGTGGACCTAGAAGTAGCCTGGTAACATCCTGTCAGGTCTGGTCTAGAATTTTTCTCTGCATGACAAATACAGCTTTGCTGGCTCACATTAATAGCCAGACATATGATTTGAATATTGTCTTTGGTTTTCACCACTCCTCCATCAGCAAAGTCAGGCACAGCAAAGAATAGGAGCTAGCACAGCGGAAATGTCTGTCACTGGTGTAGACCCACCCACAGCCTGCACAAGAAAAGGGAGCTTGAAGATGCAGTGAACAGTGAAAACAGCCAGATGGGATAACCACTTCAACACATAAACACCCAGATAGTCTAATTAACAGAATTTTCTCTGGACACTTGAGAAGCTCCTCTATTAGTCAGAACTGAGAGGTGAGACCTGTAAAAACCACTCCCAACCTGGCAGACTGTAAGAAATGTAATTATGTAAAAATGTAATTATATAGGGCGAGATGTCCGAAAATTGGCGGTGCTACATCAGTTTTTAGGTGCCTTAAATCAGTGTAAAGTGCGGCAGAAAGTCCGACCCTCTCAAAAATCTGGCGTCCGGTATACCTTGCATAGTAAACATAATGCACCTAAAAATGATGCGCTGTGCGCCTCCATAACGAAATGTACCTATTGAGGCTCATAGCACATCATTACAAGTGTATATGTGTTAGGCGCATTTCACATACTATTACAAGTATGTGTTAGGCACATTTCATATACTTGTAATGATAAGCTATGCGCCTCCGTGCGCGATGTGTCTCGTTAGGGGCATTACATACGCTTCCAATAAAATGTTTTGTGCCGCGTTTAGTGCAATTCGCGGAACATAGCCTATCACTAGAAGTGTATGTAATGCCCCTATCGAAGCACATCGCGCACAGAGGCGCATAGCTTATCCTTACAAGTATATGAAATGCGCCTAACACATATACACTTGTAATGATGTGCTATGCGCCTGAATAGGCGCATTTCATTATGCTGGCCCTTGTACAGTACAGTGAGTTGTCACAGTACTGACCGGTACAATATAGATAACCTGCAAGTTGTAAAATCCCACAAGAACTAAGGGCCACATGTATGAAAACAGTTCAAGGGGTTTTGCCATGAAGTAAAATTGACGTGGGAAGTTTTTAAGTTAAACAATAAACATTTTCACTATTCATTATTATTAAAAATTCTGATCCATTTTTGTTTTAGCTGCTCCTTTACTGATCCATTGTATACAGCTTGTCTCCAGGGGATATGACCAGGGCTGAGAGCTCCCCAGTCCTGGTCAGACATGCTCAGATATCACCTCTCCTCTCAGGCAGCTACTGAGTGTTCAAATCCCAGGTGCTGTCATTCTACTCCCATCCTCTGTGCTCCTTAGTAATTAGTCAAACAGTGCAAATAAAATAAAAAAAAGAAACCTCAATCAGGTCTGTGCATTGATAAAGAGGAAAAAAAATCCACAGGTTTGGTTCCTGCAGGGATTTGAACCGAGGACCCTTGTGCTGTGAAGCAAAATTGTTACCGCTGAGCTTCATTGTAGCTACTCACAATTCTATACATAAACAGACCTTCCTTTGACTAGAGAGAGGAAAGGCCTGGTGATGTCATCCTGCTGGGTCACATGATCTGCAATTCAAACAAATCACACACGCCCCCTTCTGAGCACACAGAGCAGAAGAGCTGGATACAGGAGGTATGAAATGAGATTGTGGCAGAACCCCTTTAAGGTCTAAAAATCACTTTTTTGCCCATAGTAACCTATGGGCAACAAAGCGAGTTTTGGACCTAAACCATGTTTTCATACATGTGGCCCTCAATCTAAAAACAATGGCACAATTGCATTTTTTTTTCTTGTCCACTTAAGAAAGAATTTTGGGGATGGGCGAAGTTGGCAAGGGGAGGGAGGGGGGCAGAGGGTTCAGCTGTACGGGGCCCAAAAATTTCTGATGGTGGCCCTGTGTTTGTGAGATAGGTACAGATCCAACAACTTGAACCCACACCGATCACACTTTGTACATGTGGGAACAACACTTTAAATACCATTAAATGTATATAGAGAGATATTGTAGACTGAAGAGTGCACTGAATGCAGCGCCGGCATCGCCTGTTACCTCTGATTTTATATAGTTTATATTTCATATATAAATATGTACAATGACAGCCCTTTGGCTCCAGTGCCAAAAAATTACTCATTAAACCCCCTTTAAAGATCTTCTCTCTCCTCACACCTGTTTAAGGATTTGTTATAGACACAAGTTCCGGAAATCTACATTTTTTTTTCCTCCAGGCCCAGAGGAACATGCAATTAAACCACAGAGAGGAGAGAGAGCCTCCCCTTCACCGCACCGCGCTTATGTCAAATCCATCTCCATCTTCCTGCCGTCTTTCCTCCCTCCAGCCACCATTCCCCAGGGCTGCAGAACAGTCTAATCCATTCACTTTATATGAATGGGCACAAACAGATTTTTTCACAATTTCAATATGTCTACATTTACAGGCATATCCTGTAGGCCGACTGACACAGCCTTATTTTCAATTTAGCCTCTCCCAGAGGAACGTGCCATTCTCCTGAATGTGGAAAAACTCTACAAGCGCTCGTTTTCCGAGCTAAAATCTCAACTGGAAGCAGAAGAAAAAAAAAGAAGAAAACAGAAGATGAATGAACTGAAGATTTGATGTTTATAACAGGACACTTATTTTTATGAAAAGCGACTATCTATACATCATGTTAGAGGCCCAATGGAGGCCCGGTGGGATGGAACATCTGCTGGGATGACTGGACACAGCCACCAGATCCTATTCCATTTAGAAATATAGTAAAATATTTAAGGGTCGGTCGACTTTTGCTACCAGTTTAATGCAGCAATGCATCTTAACCCCTTACCGCCAGTTTTGACCTCCCTGACACAGCCCCATTTTTTTAAATCTGACATGTTTCACTTTATGTGGGAATAACTTTTTGATACTTTTACCTATCCATGTGATTCAGAGACTGTTTTCTAACGACACATTGTGATTTAAGGTAAAAACAAGTCACTTTGCAATATGTGTCCATTAACAGTGTTCTACCTATTCTGAGATATCCCCTCTTGTATGGGCTGCATCAGCTCCTCAGGTCGCTATAGCTACAGACCTGTTCAATCTCTCATGATAGGCTGCCAGCACTGGTTGTTATACCTAAAGAACTGTTCAATCTCTCCTGATCGGTTGCCAGCGCTGGTTGCTATAGCTACAGACCTGTTCAATCTCTCCTGATAGGCTGCCAGTGCTGGTTGCTATAGCTACAGACCTGTTCAATCTCTCCTGATAGGCTACCAGCACTGGTTGTTATAGCTACAGGCCTGGCTTCCACTGCAGCCTAGTAGAAGCCAGTAAACACACCCCTGAATTCAAAGTGAAACCAAGAAAACAGGACTGAGGTAAGAGGAATCGACGTAGTGAGACAACCCCTTTAAGACATTTTGGTCCATACAATCCTTGTTTATTTGTGAAAAATAACAAATGTAGTGAAAATTTTGAAAAATTTGCCATTTTCAAAATGCTAAAATTTCTGCGTGTAAGACAGATAGTTATTCCACTCAAAATAGTTCATAACTAGCATCTACCATATTTCTACTGTAGAGTGTCTTTTTATTATTTTACGACATTAGGGGGCTTAGAAATTTAGGGCCACATATATGAAAACTGTCTAGGCCTAAAATTCACTTTGTTGCCCATAGCAACCAATCACAGCGCACCTTTCATTTTTCCAGAGCACTATATGAAATGACAGCGGTCCTCCGATTGGTTGCTATGGGCACCAAAGTGCGTTTTAGACCTAGACAGTTTTCGTACGTTGCCCTCAGTAGTAATTTTTCACATTTTCAAGAAAATTTGCAACTTTGATTTTTTTTAGGGACCAGTCCAGTTCTGATGTGGCTTTGAGGGGTCTGCATGTTAGATGCCCCCATAAATGACTCCATCTAAGAAATTACCCCCAGTGGGGCCCTGAGCATGCGAGACCCGGAGATGTTTTTTTAACTGCATATGTAGCTCCTCGGGAGAGGCAGAAAAGCAGAGAAAGAGAGGCAAAAAGCAAGAGGAAGTGTACAGGAGACGTGTACAGTAGGGTGACTCTTAGGACAAGGTGAAAAAGTGAAAGTGGTTAAAAAAAGTGAAAGTGGTTAATTCAAATGTCTCACCTCCTGAAGTAGTTCCACTTATGAAGAGGAGAATTTGTGTTAATTGTTTTTGCAATTGGACAGCATTTACAGGTGGTCCTTAGTGGAATTAGTATAACTAGTTTGAAATTTTTGAAAATGCAAGAGCCACCTGTAAATGCTATCCAATTGCAATAACAATTTACACAAATTCTGCTCTTCATAACTGTAACAACTTCAGAGGGTGGATGGGGGACATTTAAATTAACCACTTTCATTTTTTCACCTTGTGCTAAGGGCCATCCTAATGTAGACCCCTGGGACTAACTCTAAATGTTATCCAAAATTTAAACAGAATTTCTAAAAAAAATTCTCATCAGGTAGAACAGCTTGAAGGGATGAAAACTGGAGAGATGTTACATTTCTATTATTGGAAAGCAGGGAAGAAAAAAATAATGTGATGCAAACAAAAATGTGGCCGAATGGACTGAGCTGCAATATTCTAAAGCTTATATAGCACCAAGTCTCCTATCACCTAAATGTTTAATTGTCCAACAACCATCATCCCTGTTTTGCAATTCTGATAAATCATCCCTTTTTCCCATGACAGCAACGAGGGATATGTGTGCAGACAGCCTTAAAGGGGTTTTGCCACGATCTAATGTTGACGTGGGATCCTCTAAAATGGGTATTTAATCACTTTTCTAAATATATGTGATTATAAAAAGTGTAGCCTGTGAGAGCTTCAGCCTGACTAACATGCCCTTAGTTTCCTGACTGTTCACATTAGCTAGGACCAGGAGCTGATCTGGCCACGCTTGCATTGTTTGCACTTCTTATCTGATGGCAGGACACATGAAAGAGCTTTGAAGGGAGTGGGAGAAAATAATCTGTGTCTTTTGTATAGTGAATCCACTGGTTGTAATGTAATTATCTGAGTAAACATGCAGAAACTCCCAGGCTCCCTGCTCAGCTCTCCTCCTCCCAGCACCAGACAATGAACGAACAAAAGAACGATGCCAGCTTGGAACTTATCGTCTCTCCTGAGCAGATGAGGGAGAAAAAAAAACCCGTAGAGCTTGTGCACAATACAGTTATCCTCTGTGGATTAGCCAAACAATATTTACTCAACTACAGAGACTGAGTATCAGGAGCGTGCACGGGAGGTGGAGTGATGACATCACAGAGGAGGTACTTGTTTTTTTAAACACAGAAACACAACGCCTCTTTTCTCAAGACTTTAGATCAGAGTATTAGCCTGTTAGGTGAGGAAATCACTTATTGGCAAAACCCCTTTAAATGCCCACCAAGCCAGCTAACCACATATCATTTCCTTCATGAACTATGTGCTGCCAATGTCAAAAGCAGGAAGCGATCATAATAATTTGACTCGACTGTGTATATATACAGCATATATTTTGGGTTTCCAAATAAACATGACAACATTAAAAAATGCTAATTTCAAGCCCTTGTATGACTATGTCAATGGGAAAAAAACAAAAAACTCTGGTTTCGAAATTAGGGTATGTTCAGATGGCTTATTTTTGCACGTAATTGCACGCGTATTCCGCATTATACGTGGCCGTAATGAGTCTATACAATATATGGGTTTCTCTATTTGATTTAAAGGGGTTTTCTCATCACAGGCTTTGGCAGACTTAAGCTGTTTCTCTATCCACTACAGCATCAAATCCAGGGGCGGTCTCTCTTCCCAGTATTCGTGTCTTCCCTCACTGAAGACTGGTGACCTCATCATTCTGTGTGAGCAGTGGAAAGGACAGGATGTCACAGTTCTGCAGACCTCCAGCAATGGTCACTTCTCATGCCTGGAGAGCTGCCATCTGTCTCCCAGGCTCCTTGTAACCAGAACACCTGCATTGGTGTAAACAGTTATACAAAATGGTATGTTTACATGGCTTATTTTCTAGCGTAATTGTGTGCGTATTTCGCTATGTATTGCACTTAATATGAGGCGAAATGTGCGCCACAACTACGGTAATCCATAGCTCTCATAGAGAACTATGAATTACGTGGCGTCCCCTCGCGCGTACATTACGATCGCATTGTACATGCGGGGGGAGAATTGACATGTCAAATGTTAGCGGCGAATAAGGCCGCTGACAATACATGTCTATGGGGCCGGCACCCGGCCGCACCCCCGCACTTTGTAATTACGCGCTGATCAGTGCATGGTTCCAAAACACATGGCGCATTGCGGCGCGCACTATACGTGCCTCAATAAGCCGTGTGAACATACCCTTAGGGATGAAGAAAATAAGAGAGGCGTCACCAAAAATCTCTGCATCGGGCACGGGTTAAGCAGCAAAACTTTTTGCCTCTTCACTCCATTGTCTCTCAGCTGGTTTTAAGGAGGGCCCCTCACCATCTGCACGGGGGTCTGGCACACTTCTTTAGAACGCCCTGTCTTCACCTCCCTCCGTTTGCTCATACAACCTCATCTACTAAGTGAGTGTCTGCTATAGTACTTGAGTGCAGTCAAATACCAGGAGGTCTTGAGGCTTTAGCGGTCTGATAACTGCTTCCTATATAATAGTTCTTGTCAGGCTCAGCAATAGCAGATTACAATACATTCCAGAAACCACTGGGGGGGAATCTGCAGGAGTGTGTGAGATCAGGCCCGGAGGTCTCGCTCTAATATTCTGGCTTTAGGATTAGGCTACATTGTATCTGCAAAGCAGCAGAAGTGTCATTCCTAAATAGGTTGCATAAACATATTAGTAAAAATGTAGCAATTTTTAAAGATACTTAAAAGCGATGGGGGGTGGGGGGGGGGGGGGAGGTCTTTTGACCACAGAAAATCATAGGGCTTCACACACAGCAGGGAAAATTCGATTTCTCCAAAGCGCTATTCTTTTTCTTTCAGATTATCGGAAATGCAAAGGAAAAAGGCGAGTGACTCAGAAGAATATAACGAGAATACGCTCATTAAGAAGTATGACGTATACCAGATCTGATAAGGGTATGTTCACACGGCGTGTTGAGTCCAAGTGAACATACGCTTTTAGCTGCGTGTTTGGATCTGTCTGTTGATCCCCGAACGGAAACAAACACGCAGCTCACAAATAGCAGTGTGATTTACATTGCTTTTAATATGAGACAAGCAGCGTCCAGACGAGTGATCGCCAATGTGCGTCTCACTGCGTCTTTCGGATCCGTTCCAGGAATGACATGTCAATTCTTGGTCCAAAAGACGCAGCAGGAGCCCTATAATAAACTATAGGGTGCGATCCTGCTGCAAGCCAACACGCATCCAAAGTGTATGTTCACATGATTTACTGCAGCATGTACAGTATGCGCCGCAGTACATTGTGTGTTTCGGGAGCTCGCGCTAATACGCGCGTACTCCTGTGGCGCGTAGGCGGCAGCCCGCCAACCCCATTGACATTTATTAGTTACGGCGAATCTTTGCTTCTCAAAGATTCAGTGAATCAGAAGTAAATTGAGGATTTGTTACAACCAATAGAGGGCGCAGTGAGCTTCCCAGCTCCTTTCCCATAATGCCTTGTGATATGCAGATGCTTAGTAGTGGGCTAAAAGGCAATCAAAACACTAGACACCTTAACTGGTGCTCTCCATAAGGAGAGATGTTCCCCATCTTTTAGTTACGGCGAATACATGACGCGAGTAATGAATGTCAATAGGGCCGGCCGGCTGCCACCCCCCTCCTCGCGCCGCGGGGGTACGCGCATGTTAGCGTGAGCTCCCGAAACACACGATGTACTGAATAATTGACATAATTGACAAATACTGACATGTACGAATAATTGACATGTCACTTATCTCCCCGGGTGTACAATACGTTCTTATTGTACGAGCGGGGAGAGGAGGCGTAATCCATAGTTCTCTATGAAAACTATGGATTACCGTAATTTCGGCGCGTATCTTGCTTACATTAGAGCACAAATACGTGGCGAAATGCGCGCCGAAATTACGCCGTGTGAACATACGCAAACACTCAGCCAGTGCCATCTTTTCCATTGGGCACATGAGGCAATTGTCCGGGGGCCCTACAAGTATGGGGGCCCCAGATGGGGTATGCTTGTCCCAGGAATACAAGAAACCAACCCCGGATCCCTTGGTTGGTTTTGCTTATTTAACTGTTTGTGTATTTTTAGGACGTGCAAACAGATAAAAACCATATTGGAGAAGGGAGCCAAAGGCTCCCTGCCCTGTCGATCAGTCTTGTAGGCTGCAGGCTGAAGGGTGTCCAGACATAAGTGGTGTGATAATACGGGTGTGCTTGGGGGGGGAGGGGGCTCGAGGCATGACCTAGTGGGATGTCATGTATTTGGCAGGGCCCGTTGCAGTGCTCTGCCCATAATGCCGTTAAGCTGCACGCAGCTGTGTGTTGGATCCGTTTAGGATCTGATCGATGCAGCGTTTTGGGAAGTGATTTTCGGGTCAAAAAGGATTCGACAACATATCTCAAACCGCCATGGGAACAGCCCATAAGACTTCATTGTTGCACAGCATTTCTCCTCTGTTCTCCCACATATATGTGCAAGTCTATGTCAACCCTGCAGTGGACAAAAAACGACCTGAACACCAAATCCTAAAAATGTCCACTGTCTGTCAAAACCAGTTGAAAAAACGGGCGTTTTTTGCCACGATTTGCGTGTTTTGGTGTATTTTTTGTTCGTCTTCAAGCCTAATTTTTAATGTCTGCATAAATTAAGCCATTGGATGTAACTCCCCCCTACAAAAGGGGATGGAAACCGCATTATTGCCTTTATATGTCATCTTGCAGTCGTTTGATTGATTTTTCCGCTAATAAAGATATCTCGCTTTTGCCGCTAAAAATATGCATTTTTTATTAATTTTATCACTAAAATTCTTTTTTTAATGGATTTTGGAGCCAATAAAGGTATCTCGATTTTGTTGCTAAAAATCATTTTTTTACGGATTTTGTCGCTAAAAATCAGTTATTTTTACAGATTTTAGCGGCAAAATTCGTAAAAAAAAACTATAAAAATAAACAAGCTCTGCATTATTGGCATCATCCAATCTATTAATCTCTTAACGACCGATCACTGCCTACAGAGGGAGTTTGCAGCTCCCAGATCCACAATTGCGCTAGGAACGAAGCTGTAGTTAATAGCTCTAATTGTACTGTAGAGCAGTGTTTGTGCACGGCAGAGATCAGAGGAAGCCGCCGACAGAGAACTCGGTCCGCTCGCCTTCAAAAGACAGTGGCCGGTCGTTAAAGGGGATCTGTCATCAAAAAACTATTTTTTTCATTGATGAAATATTGTGTGTTCATTTTTGGCTACATTTTTAGTAGATTTTTTCTTTCATTCAATTTCTGGTAAATATTAAAAAAAAGGATAATAATATTTAATATTTCCCACTCTTAGCCACCAGAGGGAGCACATCCCCCCAAAAAAAAGTTTAAAGGGGTTTTGCCGCAATCTCATTTCATACCTCCTGCATCGAGCTCTTCAGCTCTGTGTGCTCAGAAGGGGGCGTGTGCGATGTGTTTGAATTGCATATCATGTGACCCAGCAGGATGACATCACCAGGCCTTTCCTCTCTAGGCCTTTCCTCAAAGAAAGGTCTGTTTATGTAAAGCATTGCGAGTAGTTGAGATTTAATGTTTTTGCCTCCAGGCACAAGGGTCCTAGGTTCAAATCCCTGCAGGAATCAAACCTATGTTTTTTTTTCTCTCTTTATCAATGCACAGACATCATTGAGGTTTCTTTTTTATTTATTTTCACTGTTTGACTAATTACTAAGGAGCACAGAGGACAGGAGTAGAATCACAGCTTCTGGAGTTTGAACACTCAGTAGCTGCCTGAGAGGAGAAGTGATGTCTGAGCATGTGCGACCAGGACTGAGGAGCTCTCAGTCCTGGTCGTATCCCCTGGAGACGAGCTGTAAACAATGGATCACTAAAGGAGCAGCTAAGACAAAAAACGGTGCAGAATTTTTAATAATAATGAATGGTGAAAATGTTTATTATTTAATTTGCAAGCTTCCCACGTCAATTTTACTTCGTGGCAAAACCCCTTTAACTCAAGTACAAGCAGGTTGTAATACGGCTGCTGTAAATATGTGCTGTGTGCATAAAGAAGGGGGAGGTGGATTGTAGACTCTGTAGCCACTGAATCACCATTTTGTTGGTGACTGAGGACACCATATAGAGTCTCTGTGTATCCATAGCTGAAAAAAGGATAATCAGAGTGAAATTGTGATTACATTTACGCTATTTCACTATTGATATGCGTAAGGAACGCCACAGTATATGTCTGCATCCCCGTTCACATGTATCCACAGGTAAAGGGCCAACATCCACATATCCTAAGAACTAATATTCGCTTAGTTCACATGTGAACATTAGATTCTGTCTACCCTGCATGGGACAAAAAGCGACCTGAAAACCGAATCCTAAAAACCTTCATAAAACTGAGTTTTTTTTGTCCCTTGCCTGTCAAAAGCTGCTGAAAAAAAGGCAATTGTTTGCCGAGATTTGCATTTTTCGGCTCGTACTTTTCTTGTCTTCAAGTCTGTTTTTAATGTCTGCATAAATCAAGCCATTGGGTGTGACTCCACCCTACAAAAGGGGATGGAAAGCACATTATTGCATTTATATGGAATATTGTAGTCGTTTTACGGATTTTGGAGCTAATAAAGGTATCTTGCTTTTGTCGCTATAAATCATTTTTTTTATAGATTGTGGCGCTAAAATACTTACTTTATGGATTCTTGCACTACTAAAGTTATCTCGCTTCTGACGCTAAAAATCTTCATTTTTCTTTACGGATTTTAGTGCCAAAATCCGTAAAACATAAAAGAAAGGGGTTTTAGCTGGAAAATCCGATAAAAAAAGTATTTTAGTGGCAAAATCCATTAAAAAAAATTTATTTTTAGCGTCAGAAGCGAGATAGCTTTATTAGCGCCAAAATCAATAAAGAAAAGGATTCTAGCACCAAAATCCATAAAAAACGGATTTTTAGCGTCACAAGCAAGAGAACTTTATTAACGCCAAAATCTGTAAAGAAAATGATTTAAGCGCCAAAATCCGTTAAAAAAACTATTTTTAGCGTCAGAAGCGAGAGAACTTTACTAGCGCCAAAAAACTGATTTTTGTGCTAAAATCCATTAGAAGGGATTTTTAGCAAGAGAACCTTACTAGCAACAAAATATGTAAAGAAATAGATTCTAGCGGCAAAATTCGTAAAGAAATGTAGTTTTAGTGCCAGAAGCAAGATAACTTTATTAACACCAAAATCCGTAAAGAAAAGGATTTAGTGCCAAAATCCGTTGAAAAAACAGATTTTAGCACCACAATGCATAAGAAAAACCCTGAGTTTTAGCTTCAGAAGCAAGAGAACTTTATTAGCGAAAAAATCTTGAATTGCATAAAAATTGTTAGCGATGAAAGCACGATCACTTTATTACGAACGAGGACACATCGGACACTTGTCTGCATAATAGATAAGTTAGAACCACCCGACTCTGCTGCTTCTCTGGCAGCCTTGCTGGAGCACAGAACTGCTGAGGACACGGTCAGTAGCTGCTCCTCAGCCCTCTGGGCTCCACAGTCATGGCTGCCTGCTCCCTATAGCTGTGACCTGCAGACACTAGAGCATAAGGAGGTCACATAATGGAGGGTCGGGAGGGAGCTCGCTGAAGAGATTCAGACAGGAGATGTCTGTACTCTCTATTCATAGTGAGTGCTTTACAGCTGCTTCCTGTGTGTCGTGCAATCACACAGTACAGAGCTGCTTCTAAAGAGGGCAGTCCTCTGTATACACAGGAATCGGTAATAGCTCTCTATAGAAGCTCACACTGAAATAACTGCAACTGAAAATAAAAAGGTGATAGAAAACACACACATTACTGAAAGAAATAAAATTGTGACACATTCCCTTTAAGAGGTTAGTAGATTGGACTTTTACGGACGTGGCGATACCAATTATGTTTAGCTTTTATTCTTCTCCTGTCGCCACCACTGTGGAGTTGTTTGCATAAACTGCCTATTAATCTGTATATTAGTCAACTACATTGCCCCCTTGGTGTCAAAATCTGACCCTTTTAATCAAAGGGGATTCATCTGCCCCATCGGGTCCCCGGGACTCCTAGTGCCCGGTGGAGCCTGGGGAATGTCTGCACATTCAGCTCTGGGGACCTACAGTAATCCCAGGGCTGACTGTATAGTAAGCCTGCTGTCAGGGCACAGTATGTGCTGCCCTGACTGCTGCCTGTGTCCTACTGACACAGAGTGTAATTGATTAGAATACAGGCATATACAGGAGTCTGCTAATACAGGGTGGGCCATTTATATAGATACACCTAAATAAAATGGGAATGGTTGGTGATATCAACTTCCTGTTTGTGGCACATTAGTATATGGGAGGGGGCAAACTTTTCAAGATGGGTGTTGACCATGGCGGCCATTTTGAAGTTGGACAGTTTGGATCCAACTTTATTTTTTTCCAATTGGAAGGGGGTCATGTAACACATCAAACTTATAGAGAAAAACAATGGTTAAAAACAAAGTTAAAAAAAAACTTTAAAAAGTGTGGAAAAAATAAACAATAAAATAAAAAAAATTATTGTACATACATTACACCAAGAAAAAACTACACATATTAGGTGTCCACACTACCCTGATAACCTGTGGACTTAATCAGGTTACTTAGCGTGAAATGTGAATGGTGTAAAAAATAATTTTAAAACACAAATGTAGAAAAATGCTTTTTATGTTCTCGCTGCAAACTTTTTTTTTTTTTTTTTTTATAATTCCACTGTAATATATATGGAAATCCAAACAAACTATGCCCCTAAAAAATACAACTTCATAAAATAAGTCCTCATACAACTACGTCATTGAAAAAAAAAAATTATGACTGAGCAAACACCCTGAAACAGCCTTCTGCAGATGAATATCTGGTTGGCTCTAATCCCATTCACCTTGCAAGGCTCAGTGAGTCAGATGTGACTTGAGGAACGCTGCATCCAATAGGTGGAGTTGCAGAGTCCTATGTTGTTTCCAATTAGCTGTTTTGAGTGATTTAAATTTCAGTGGAGCAACTAATGGTGTATAAGGGTCCACACATCTACAAGGTACCTCTCCCTAATGAGGAACGTCACCCATTTTGAGCTTCCCCTAGAGGCTCGCACTTAGCCAACTAGTATCCTACTCTGCACGGATGAGGGAAAAACACCCTGCAACAGCCTTCTGCAGATGAATATCAGGTTAGCTCTAATACCATTCATATTGCAAGGCTCAATGAGCTGGATGTGATTTGAGGAACTCTGCATCCAAAAGGTGGAGCTGCAGAGTCCTAGCTTATTTCCCATGAGCTGTTTTGACTGATTTAAATTTCAGTGGAGCAACTAATGATGTATAAGGGTCCACACACCAACAAGGTAGCTCTCCCTAATGAGGAACATCGCCTCTTTTGAGCTTCCCATAGAGCTTCTCGCCTAACCAACTAGTATCCTACTCTGCACTGATGACGGAGACTTTTGGTGTGTAAGTCTCCACACACTTACTCTTAACCCCTTAAAGGGGTTGTCTCGCTACAATGATTGGGTTTTAATTTAAAGATCTTTAAAAAACAAGCAGCTTTGCAATATATGTTCATTACAAATGTCCTACTGATTTTGAGCTAGCCCTGTTAGTATTACTACATCAGCTTCTCAAATCTCTATAGCAGCCGACCTGTTGATCCTTATCTTACTGGCTGTCAGGTCTGAATGACTCATCACCTTTGAAGAAGGTCAGAGCAGAGAGCCCCTCCCGCACAGAATGCTTCTGTAGTGGAAGGAGGGGGAGGAGGACTCTGGCATCTGTGTCCTGGATTAACCCTGTGTGTGCCTGCTTCCTCCTGCTCTCTACACAGATAGATGTGACAGCAGTGACCCTGTCTGTTACTATAATCATGATATGTCTTTGGAACTGTGACTATACTAATACTATACAGATCAGGGGCATGTGAATACTTTATGTTCTCCTGTATTAGGGACACATCCTGAGTATAGTAACACTGCCCTTGTTGTTGCTGGAGATGTGGAGACTTGTAAGCTAAGCAGGGGATATAGGAACACTTGCATCCTCTCTGCTCTATTAGCACACCACTTCACATTCCTCTCTACACTCCTAGATCAGCCCTCTCCTGCAACAGACCTAGGCAGGCACACACAGGGTGAACTCTGAGAGCAAACCCCCCCCCCCCCCCTGTATAGAAGTTACGTAGCTGCCTGTGTGCTGATGGGAGGGGGGAGAGGGAGCAGAACAGACAGACCAAGAAGCACGCCCCTCAGTTCAACTTACCAGGGACACTGACAGGCTGAAAGCTCGTAATGAGACAACTCCTTAAGGAACTTGCGTTTCTTTTTGGTTGACACGTTCGTTTTTCCTTCCCCACCTTCCCTGAGCCATAACTTTTTCATTTTTCCACCTACATAGACATATGAGGGCTTTTATTTTGCGGGACAATATGTACGTTCTAATGGTGTTATTCACTGTACTATAGAATATACTGGTAAACCGCAAAAAAAATTCCAAGTGGAACAAATTGTGAAAAAAAAAAAATTACTTGCACCAGGTTTGCGGGAGTTTTTTTTTATGGCGTTCAGTCTTCGGTAAAAATGTGTGTTATCTGTATTCTACAGGTTGATGTGAATCCAGCAATACCAAACATGTAGGGTTTCCGTTATGTTTTGGTACCTTAAAAAAATTCCAAACATTTTCTATTTTTGAAACTTGCGCCGCGGCTCCATTTTGTGCGAATAACTTTTTTGTACTAACACCTACGGACGTCAGTGAGGGGGCATTTGTTGCGGGATGAAGTGTACTTATTATCGCTAGCAGTCTGGAATGCATCTGACTTTTTTGATCACTTTTATTCCAATTTTTATGGAACGTGAAATGACCCAAAAAAACGCAATTTTGGTGTTTAGAATTTTTTTTCTTCTACAGCGTTCAGCGTACGGGATAAATGATGTTATATTTTTATAGATCAGACTTTTTCGGACGCGGCGATACCAAATATGTGTAACTTTTTTATTATTTTATTTTTTTTATTTGTAATTGGTAAAAGGGGGGTGATTTGAAATTTTAATCTTTTTTTTACACTTTAAACTTTATTTATTTATTTAACTTTAACATTGAGTCCCCCTAGGGCACTTCACCACTAGGGAGCACGATCCTTAAAGGGGTTGTCTCGCTACAATGATTGGGTTTTAATTAAAAGATCTTTAAAAAACAAGCAGCTTTGGAATATATGTTCATTACAAATGTCCTACTGATTTTGAGTTATCTCTGTTAGTAGTAGTACATCAGCTTCTCAAATCTCTATAGCAGCTGACCTGTTGATCTTTATCTCACTGGCTGTCAGGTCTGAAGACTCATCACCTTCAGAATACAGGTCAGAGCAGAGAGCCCCTCCCGCACAGAATGCTTCTGTAGTGGAGGGAGGGGGAGGTCTCTGGCTTCTGTGTCTGTGCTGCCTGGATTAACCCTGTGTGTGCCTGCTTCCTCCTGCTCTCTACACAGATTGAGGAAAGCAGAGATTAGGCTGATCAATCGATGTGACAGCAGTGACCCTGTGTGTTACTATAATCATGATGTGTCTGTGGAGCTGTGACTATACTAATAGAACAGATCAGGGGGCATGTGAACGCTACTAGTGACACATCCTGAGTATAGTAACACTTCCCAGCTGCCCTGTGTCTGTTCTGACAGGGTTTGTTTGTTGCTGGAGATGTGGAGATTTGTATGCTACAGCAGGGGGTATAGGAACATTTACATCCCCCTGCTTTGCTATTAGCAATCACAGCTTATCAGCCCTCTCTCTGCTGTCTCCGTGGAGCTGACAATACAGCTGATCTAGCAGCAAGAGCCTGCAGCAGACCTAGGCAGGCACACACAGGGTTAACCCTGGCAGCAAACCCCCTCTTCCCCCCCCTCCCTGCTGTATAGAGGGGAGCTGTCTGTGTGCTGAGGGGAGGGGGAAGAGGGAGGAGAAGAGGCAGACAAGAAGCACGCCCCTGAATTCAAAAATCCTTTGCTCCTTTGCCTTTGAAGAAGGCTGAAAGCTTGTAATGAGACAACTCCTTTAATACAGCCTAATGCACTGCATAGACAATGCATTAAGGTGTACCAAGATCACGGTTTCCTCACTTCCTGTCTGGGGTCGGAAGTGGGGAAATTTGAAACATGGCAGCTATGGAAGCCTTCACAAGGCTTCCCGCTGCCATGTTTGCCCAGCGGGACTCAGTGATCTCACTGCTGATATCCCGATCGGAGTGAAGAACGATGCGTGCCACTGTTCTTCAATCATTTAGACGCCATGGCCATCTTTGCTGCAGCGTCTAGAGGGTTAAACAGCGCAGGCGGGCGGCGGCGGCGCCCTTCCTCGCGCTGTAACTGCCGGGTCTTAGCTGCAATTAGCCGCTAACACCTGGCAGCTGTGTGGCGGGATCACAGAGCGATCCCCCTTCAAAGCTCCTTAGTGACCCAGGGACGTACTCATACATCCAGGGTCGTTATGGGGTTAATAAGGAACATTTCACCTAACCAAGTAGGATTCTACTCTACACTGATGAGGGGAATACACCCCAAAACAGCGTTCTGCAGATGAATACCTGGTTGGCTCTAATGCCATACACACTGCAAGGCTCAGTGAGTCGGATGTGACTTGAGGAACGCTACATCCAATAGGTGGCGCTGCAGAGTCCTAGCTCATGCCCCATGAGGCTTCTTAAATATAGCTCAGTTACATCCTGAACATTTTATAATGAAGACATAAAGCTGCAGCTGGTGCGGATCCTGTGATGTGCCCTTCTGACCCCGGGGAATCGCTTCATACAGTCTGCACTGGATAAAGGTTAATTGTAACTTTGCACTTTAGTACTAAGTGGCCGACAGATTGGAGAAGGACAAACGCGGGCAGTTGGCAAACATAGATACCTCGTAATTGAGCATTTCCAGTCCAGACAACTGTCAATGGCGTCTTAATCAACCAGCAGCTTTTTCTGATCTCATATCATGAAATCTGATAGAGCCGGTTATTATACCGTAGAAAATGTCAGACAGCGAGGTCCGGGCCAGAGGAGAGATCAAGAGATTATATGACTTGTATAGACATTGCAGATATCTAGTATAGGAGTTATAAGTTATTCCCTAATGAGGGTCTGACCCAGGTTCCTCAGGGACAAGTCATTTGGCCTCCAGTCCCTTCTCACCCAAATGTTTAGTAGCCCAGTGTTTTGTCCATTTCCCATCCGGAGCCCCAGTGATTCTGTAGCCAGCCTCTGTTATGACCATCACTAGATTTTGCTTGGTACGATCCCTGGTGGTCTAGTTATAAAATACAGGCAGTCCCCGACTTATATAGTTTCGTCTTACATTGTCCCCTAGTTACAAATGAAGACTTATGGGGCATGCTGGCACTTGTAGTTCCATGTTCCACAGCAGACTGTAGCTGTGGAACGACAAGTTCCAGCATGCCACAGCAACACATGAGGTGAAATCTTCTTAACAGGGGCACAGACAGCAAAACAAATGTAAAAACCCTTCCCTGCACGTCCATTTTGTGCTGGAGTTACATTTAATATATATACCTGTTCCAACTTACATACAAATTCAACTCCTATTAACCCCTTAACTCCCAGGCCTGAAAAGTAGTTAATGACCAGAACGTTTTTTTAGTTTTTGCCTCCTTGCGTTTCAACAGTTGTAACTTTTTTATTTTTTCGATGTTGCAGTTGGATGAGGCCTTGTTTTATTCGGGGCAAGTTGTACTTTATGGGGGAATAGTTTAAGTTCACTTATAAATAATTGCAGAATTTTTTTTTTACACCGTTCATATTTCACACGTAATAACTTGTTAGATTAATTCTACAGGTTATTACGGTCGTGTGGATACCTAATATGTGTAGTTTTTTTTGTGTGTGTAATTTATGCACAATTAATTTTTATTAAATATTTGTTTATTTTTTACTATTTTTTTTTTACTTTTTTTTTTAAATCCCATGAAGGGAGAACTGTTTTACATTTTTTTTATTTTGTTTTTACACTCTGTAATGTATTAGCATATTCATATATGCTAATACATTATAATCTGTGTCAGTCTGACACAGGCAGTGATCAGGACAGCACACAGGCTGGCCTGAACACTGGCTGGATACACAGACAGCCCTGGGACCACTCTAGGTCCCCAGGGCTGACTGTGCAGCCGTTCAACGGGCTCTGTCGGGTCACCGGGTGTTCTGATCACCCGACAGAGCAGGGGATCCCTTTGATTGCGCTGAGGTAACGCACCGCCGCAATCAAAGGGTTAAAGCACCGGGTTGCGGAGGTTTCCTCCGCTCCCCGATGCCTGCAGGACATGCTCTGGGATCGGGGCTGTGTAGTACAGCCCCGATCCTAGCGCAGCTGCGGCGCCGGGCGCCGCAAACTCCGATGTCTGCAGCGACGTCAAAAGACATCGCTGTAGACGAACGACCCGCACCGGCCGACGCTAAAAGTCAGTGGGCGGTCGTTAAAGCGTTAATGGGAGGCAGAGAAGAAAAAATAAAAGTAATGCAGCCAAAACTCCCTGAGGCCGTGAACAGTTGTGTGGGCCGAGCTGCAATATTACAAAGTCCCCATAAGTAATAGAGGGAAGGGGACATTTTCAATGTCCAGGACAGAGACTAGAAGAAGCTTGTTGGACAATGGGGAGGAGGTTTTTTAGAGTCTTAACCCCTTCCTGATGGAGCCCTTTTTTTTTGTCACGCTCGTTTTTTCCTCCCCACCTTCCCAGAGCCATAACTTTTTTTATTTTTCAATCTACCTTTTTTTGCAGGATCAGATGCATGTTTTAACACCTTCCTGACGGACGGTCATAATAATATGGCACTTTTATTTTTCCCTCCTCGTCTTCCCAGAGCCATAACTTTTTTTCATTTTTCCACCTACATAGACACATGAGGGCTTTGATTTTGCGGGACAAGATGTTCTTTCTAATGGTTTCATTCATTGTACCATAGAATATACTGGGAAACTGTGAAAAAATTCTAAGTGGGACAAAATGTGAAAAAAATTTACTTGATTCATGTTTGCGGGAATTTTTTTTTTACGGTCTGCAATGTTAGGTAAAAATGATGTATTTTCTGTATTCTACAGGTTGATACGCATCTGGCAAAACCAAATATGTAGGGTTTTTGCTATGTTTTGGCACCATAAAAAAAATTCCAAACATTTTCTATTTATGAAATTTTTGCCGCGGCGCTATTTTCTGCGACCAATAACTTTTTTGTACTAAAACCTATTTTCTGCAGGCTGAAGTGCACTTTTTATCGGTACCAGTTTGGTATACATGCAAATTTTTTGATCACTTACATTCCAATTTTTAGGGGCCGTGAAATGGCTAAAAAGAAAAACAATTTTGGTGTTTGGAATTTTTTTTCTTCAACGGTGTCCAGCGTACGGAATAAATGATGTTATAGTTTAATAGATCAGACTTTTTAGGACGCAGCGATACCAAATATGTGTAACTTTATTATTATTTTAGTTATTATGTTTGTAAAATAGCAAAAGGGGGGGTGATTTGAACTTTTAATATATACAGGAAGTCCCCGGGTTACGAACAGGATAAGGACTGTAGGTTTGTTCTTAAGTTGAATTTGTATGTAAGTCAGAACAGATATATTTATTAAATGTAACTCCAGCACAAAATGGACAGTGCAGGGAAGGGTTTTTATATTTGTTTTGCTGACTGTGCACATGTTAAGAAGATTTCACCTCATTTTCACCTCATCTGCTGCTGTGGCATGCTGGAACTTGTCATTCCACAGCTGCTACTATCTGCTGTGGAGCATGGAACTACAAGTGCCAGCATGCCCCATAAGTCTCCGTTTGTAACTAGGGGACGGATGTAAGTTGGAACGGTATAAGTCGGGGACTGCCTGTATATATTTTTTACACTTTAAAACTTTTTTTTTATTTTTATTTTAACATTGAGTCCCGCTATAGTGCTTTACCACTAGGGGGGGGCGCAATAGTTTATACAGCCTAGTGCATTGTATAAACAATGAAAAGGGGTGAACAAATATGGTGGTTTTACTACTTCCTGCCTGGGGCAGGAAGTAGTAAAGCGAGAAACATGGCAGTGATGGAAACCTTCATAGGCTTCTAGCCACCTTGTAAGGCAATTGGGGCCCCACGATCTCGCTCGGCACCGTTACTCATTCGTTTAGATGCCGGCTCCATTCCATGCTGTTCCCAGCGGTCGTCAGCTGCAGTTAGCAACCAGCACCCATCGCCTATGTAGCGGCGCCTATGTAGCCCCTTACCTACCCTATGAAGTACTAGTACATCAAATGTCGGTGAGGGGTTTAATGTTATTATTTACTGTAACATAAAATGTTCTGGGAAACCCAGCGGGGTGGAAAATAAAAAAAAACACCATTGCGCCATACTTTGCTTTGTGTGAGAGGGGGTGTCTTACTGTGTGGTATAAATGATGTTAGATTTATTCTGCAGGTCGGTACGACTCCAACGATACCACCTTTTTACAGTTTTTAATTCTTTTAAAAAAATGTAAAAACATTTTTTTTAAATTTGCTTTGCAGTGCCATTTTCTGGAAACGATAACTTATTTATTTATGGAGCTACATAAGGACATGTTCTTTATGGGCTGGAGTGTATTTTTTGAGATACAGGTGACTTTTTGAGCATTTTTTTATTCCAATTTTTTGGGGAGGTGGAGCGACCAAGAAAAACTTAATTTTTGATCGTTTTTTTTTGCCTGTAGCACTTAGCATGCGGAATGTAGAATGTTAGATTTTAACGGAACAGACTTTTATGGAGGCCGCGATACCTTTTATTTTGCCGCAAATTAACATAAAAGGGTGGGGGTGGGGGGTAAACTTTAATTATTTTAAAAACTTTCTTTTTCTACTTGTACTTTTAGTCTACCTAGCATGTCTACAGGGGTACATATTTCAGAACAGTGTATGATAATGGCTCAAGCAGGGTGTAATAGGAGGAGTAAGATGGCAGCCATGAAGCCCTTCATTAGGCCCTGGCTGCCATGATGGCGCCCACAACCTTGTCCTGGGGGACCATTCAGGCAGCAGAACATCAGAAGACTATGGGGTACATTTATTAACCCCTTAAGGACGCAGCATTTTTTTTTTTTTTGCGTTCCTTTTTCCCTCCTCGCCTTCCGAGAGCCATAACTTTTCCATTTTTTCCATCTACATAGATGTATGAGGGCTTTTATTTTGCAAGAAAAAACGGTATCATTCACTGTACCATAGAATATACTGGAAACTGTTAAACAATTGTAAGTGGAGCAAAATTTGAAAAAAAACCTACTTGCTCTATGTTTGCAGGGCTTTTGTTTTCCAGGCATTCAATCTTCGGTATAAATGATGCGGTGCCTGTATTTTGTTGATGCGATTCCAGCAATGCCAAATATGTAGGGTTTTTGTTATGTTTTAGTACCGTAAAAAAGAATCCAAACACTCTCTGTTTCCTAAATTTGCACTGCAGCGCCATTTTTTTGTGGCTGATAACTTTTTTGTTTTTCCACCTCCGGACCTGAGTGATGATGCATTTTTTGCCGACTGAAGTGCACTTTTCATTGGTACCATGTTGGGATAGATGAGACCTTTTGATCACATTTTAGTTTGATTTTTTTTTTTTAGGGGACAAAAAAAGACCAAAAAAAAATGTTGCCGTTTGGAATTTTTTTTCTTCCACTGTGTTCAGCATATGGGATCAATGATGATATATTTCAATAGATTTTATGGATATGGCAATAACAATGTGTAACTTTTTACTATTTTATTTTTTTTATTTGTAAAAAGGTAAAAAGGGTGATTTGAACTTTCAAGATATATATTTAACATTATTATATTTTTTACTTTAACTTTCAGTCTGTCTTGGGTACTTGACCATTAGGGGGCGTGAGTCATGTACAGTAGCTATAGAATGGGACCCAAGAAACACCTATACTGGAGGGCCCCAAGACTCAACTCAACTGGTGGGCCCCAAGAATAAACTTCACTGGTGGACCCCAAGAATCAACTTCATTGGTAGACCCCAAAAATCAACTCCACTGGTGGGACACAAGAATCATCTCCCCTGGTGGGCTCCAAGAATCAATTCCACTGGTGGGCTCCAAGAATAGACTCCACTGGTGGACTCCAAGAATCAACTCCACTGGTGGGCTCCAAGAATCAACCCCACTAGTGGGGCCCAAGAATCAACTTCACTGGTGGGGCCCAAGAATCAACTCCACTAGTGGACCCGTAGAATCAACTCCCCTGGTGGACTCCAAGAATCAACTCCCCTGGTGGGCTCCAAGAATCAACTTCACTGGTGGGGACCAAGAATCCACTCCACTGGTGGCTCCAAGAATCAACTCCACTGGTGGGCTCCAAGAATCGTCTCCACTGGTAGGGACCAAGAATCGACTTCACTGGTGGGGACCAAGAATCCACTCCACTGGTGGCTCCAAGAATCCACTCCACTGGTGGACTCCAAGAATCGGCTCCACTGGTGGACTCCAAGAATCAACTCCACTGGTGGGCTCCAAGAATCAACTCCACTGGTGGGCTCCAAGAATAGACTCCACTGGAGGACTCCAAGAATCGACTCCACTGGTGGGCTCCAAGAATCAACTCCACTGGTGGCCTCCAAGAATCAACTCCACTGGTGGGCTCCAAGAATCAACTTCACTGCTAGGGCCCAAGAATCAACTCCCCTGGTGGACTCCAAGAATCAACTCCACTGGTGGGCTCCAAGAATCAACTCCCCTGGTGGGCCCCAAGAATCAACTCCCCTGGTGGGCTCCAAGAATCAACTCCACTGGTGGGCCTTAAGAAATAACTCCACTGGTGGATCCCAAGAATCAACTCCACTTGTGGGCCCCAACAATCAACTTCACTGGTAGACCCCAAGAATCAGCTCCACTGATTGGCCCCAAGTATCAACTCCACTGGTGGGCCCCAAGAATCGGCTCCACTGGCAGGCCCCAGGAATCAACTCCACTGGTGGGGCCCAAGAATCAGCTCCCCTGGTGGGCTCCAAGTATCAACTCCACTGGTGGGGCCCAAGAATCATCTCCCCTGGTGGGCTCCAAGTATCAACTCCACTGGTGGGCTCCAAGAATGAAATCCACTGGTGGGCTCCAAGAATGAAATCCACTGGTGGGCCCCAAGAATCAGCTTCACTGACGAGCCCCGGTAATAAATTCCACTAGTGGGCCCCAAGCACTCCAGTCCGACAATGGCCCAGTGTACAATATGAGGCCAAATCTCCTGTGCATTCCACCATGTTTCATTTGTCTTCTCAGTTCATGTAGAATTTTTTATCTTTTTTACAATTTGAAATTTTTTTTTTTGCAAAAAGTAAAAAGTTCAGATAGGAGACAATATCAGAGAGGTGGATGTGAGTAATGTAATTACTAGGCCGAGTCTGACAAGCGTGTTCCTGTATTTAGTAAGGGCAGGTGACTCCGAAATCTGATCCGGAACAGCTGTGTGATCAGGTCGCCCAATTTGCAGCACGGAGCCGAGGCCGGGTGACCCTTCATAACTGACATCTTTCTGCACTTCCTTCAATGGGAAAACTAGGTTTAACCGTGTCGATGAGACCTAAATTTTTATTTTTTTCATTTCTGTTAATTTTAATAGGCCAATATTTCCTTGGAAAGAAGTAAATCACTTTCTATGACCTTTCCATAGAACAGAAGTCTGAGGCATTAGAGTAAATTAGCAGAATTTCGGAGCAGGCGGCGCGCCCCGGGGCTGGATCTCGTTGGCAGAGGACTTTTGGTGAAGTTCATAAACCTAATTATTTCTGAGTGTTTAAAGCTTTGTTTAGATCATCGTTTGTTCAGAATCCCAGCTCGGAAACCTGATCTGACCATGTGTGATATTACTGCGTGACCTCTGTCCTCCGGGCTGGGGAGGGCCGTGAAGTTATTGCAGTTGATTAACACCAGTTAGGGAGGAATGAACTGCCAGGTTTGTGCTGGTTCTCTGATCATGTAACATGTGGTCGTCTTTCCTTCATAAAACCTTTGAGATAATTTGTTTTGTTTCCTTGACTTTAGAACTTTTCCTCTTGCTTTTGCACTTAATTCATCACTGCCAAAAGCCAATTCCTGATAATAGATCTACTTTTAACGGTTTTATGCTCCAATCACATACAAAGCTGCCCAACGTCTCAGCACACTTTCATAGTGCCACAAGCAGTTTCAGATTCATGCTTCCTGTTACTTCCTGGTCGAGCTGTGGGTGGTTGTATTGCAGGGAGGAGCATATCAGTTCCGTATTCCCAGTTTTCCTAATTGCACAGACAAGAGAGCAGGAGATGTTATCTATAGAGCAGAGTGCATCACAACTCAAGTAATTAGTTTCCTTTGTTTAAAGGGGTTTTGCCAGGACTGAGTTACTTACCTCCTTATCAGCACAGGAGTAGAATATAAACAAATCATGCCGAGTCATGAAGGCTGCAGGGGAGAGAGGGAGGGGTGAGCAGAGAGTGAGGAATAAAGGCATGTTCACACGGCTTAAAATGGGCCGTATTTCGGTCCGTAATTACGCGCCGACGCCAATTACGGGCCGAAAACAGCCCATTCATTACGGCAATCCGCAGCTCTCATAGAGAACTATGGATTACGTCTCCTCTCCCCGCCCGGCGCATCCGCCGGGCGGGGAGATAATTCACATGTCACTTTCTAGCGGTGTATACGCGCCGCTAGCAGTGATAGTCTATGGGCCGGCGAAGTGCCGGCCCCTGCTTACTCCCCCGCTCCCGCCCCGCCCCCGTCCACACGGCGTAATTGCGGGGCGTAATTATGTCCCGCAATTAAGCCGTGTGAACATGCCTTTAGGGTGCGTCTCAAAACTTAACTCAAATAATAACTTTTTGCAACAGTTGATTCTCTATACAGCAAGACACAGGCTCATACACTGCACTTTCTCCACAGCCCCTTGAAGCTCATTCATTTTCCCTGTCATCAGATAAGTGTTTCACGCAAGCACAGCCTGTCAGCTCCTGGGTCGTGTCTAGTGGAAGCTTTCAAGTAACTAAGGGGGATTGAGAAATGCTGTAGCTCTCAGAGTCTTCACTTTTTGTAATCACATATATTTAGAAAATACCCATTTTGGAGGATCCCACGTCAACATTACATCGTGGCAAAACCCCTTTAAGAATAGCAAACTCTGTCATTCCCTGCTCTCAGATGCCAACTTATGTGCCCTATGTGCACTCAGAGCAGATAAAATCTCTCTTATCACCTTAACAACGCAAAAAAACAAACAAAGCAATATATTTGGAAAAAGTCTTCAATTACTGTTCCCTACATGTTGAAATCTAATCTATGGAGTGAGACAAAGATAATTTGTTTTGTTTCCTTGACCTTAGAACTTTTCCTCTTGCTTTTGCACTTAATTCATCACTGCCAAAAGCCAATTCCTGATAATGGATCTACTTTTAACGGTTTTATGCTCCAATCACATACAAAGCTGCCCAATGTCTCATAACTCTTTCATAGAGCCACAAGCAGCTTGAGATTCATGCTTCTGTCTCTTCCTGGTTGGGCTGTGGGTGGTTCTATTGCAGTGATGAGCATATCATTCCCAGCTATTCTGTTTGCACCGACAAGAGAGCAGGAAATGTTACCTATAGAGCAGAGCGTTTCAGAGCTCAAATTAGTCTCCTTAGTTAGGGATAACACACTCTATTCCCAAACCTGTGGTGTTGTCATTCCCTGCTCTCAGAGGCCGACCTGTTTCATAGAGCCACAAGCAGCTTCAGATTCATGCTTCCTGTCTCTTCCTGGTCGGGCTGTGGATGGTTCTATTGCAGTGATGAGCATATCAGTTTCGTATTCCCAGCTCTTCTAATTGCACTGAAAAGAGAGCAGCAGATGTTATGTATAGAGCAGAGCGCTTCAGAACTCAAATAATTAATCTCCTTTGTTTGTTAGAGATAACATACTCTGTTCCCAAACCTGTGGTGACATCATTCCCTGCACTCAGAGCAGATAAAATCTCTCTTACCTCCTTAACAAAGCAAAAAAAAAACAAAGCAATTTATTTGGAAAAAGTCTTCAATTATCTGTCCCTACATGTTGAAAGCTAATCTCTGTAGTGAGACAACCCCTTTAATGCTCAGTGATGGATATATTCATCGTGGAGTTGCTACGAGGGTATAGAGCGAGTTCACATGCTGAACCTGCTCCATAGCTTCATCATTAGTTGCAGCCAGCATCACTGAGATTGGAGACAGCTTCAATCCCAGCCATTTACCCATTTAGACACCTTAGTAAACGTGACTCTTAGGCCGACATGTATGTACAGGGCTGTGCCAGAAGTCTGGCATCTTTCTCCGTTCGCTCTATTTAAACAGGCACACTACAAAATTAGGTGCATTACAGAGGGTTGTGCTGGAGGCGTGTCGCACTACATCTGTAGTAAGCTACGTTTAGTACAGCAAATCCTGCTGGAACAGGTACAGCACTTTAAAAGTGGTTTACCTGAGCTGGAAGTGTCGCTTTGTATCTAGAAAGCGCTAAATCTATGACCCGCAGTAGAACAGGTTCAGAGATTCAGGCGCATTCTACCCTACCAATGCGCGCAAAAAAATGGCCCCTGGGTGCCAAAAAACATACATGTCGCCCTTCATGAGTAAACTATAGGGCAGCAGTCCATTGCAGCCGCCAACTAACACCCTCCACCATGCAACATGATGCTATGGCAATCAGAGGCATGGTGAAGGCCTCCATAGCTGCCTTGGACATACTCCTATTACACCCTAAAAATAAAAAAAAATATTAAAAGTTAATTTTACAAAAAAAAAAAAGGTTAAACATAACTGGTTTTACTGAGTCTGTAAAAGTTCAATTTATTACAATATAACATTATTCATTGTGGAATGCAGGAGTAAAAACCAAAAAAAAAGAAGAAAATAATAATAAAAAGAAGAAGGGTATGTTCACACGGCGTCTTTGTGCGCATATTTCAGTGCGCATTTCGCTGTGTATTGCGCTTTGGAATTACGCGCTGATCAGCAACGCTTTGTTTTGTGGGGGTTTTTTTTGCTTCGTTAAGGAGGTAAGAGAGATTTTATCTGCTCTGAGTGCAGGGAATGATGTCACCACAGGTTTGGGAACAGAGTATGTTATCTCTAACAAGCAAAGGAGACTAATTATTTTAGTTCTGAAGCGCTCTGCTCTATACATAACATCTGCTGCTCTCCATTCGGTTCCAAAACACCCGCCGTATTGCGGCGCGTACTATACGAGCTGCAATAAGTTGTGTGAACATACCCTAATAATAATAATAATAATTGTATGTTCCCACGGCGTCTTTGTGCGTGCATTTCGCTGCGTATTGTGCATTATACACGGCAAAATGCATGCTGCAATTACGGTAATTCATAGCTCTCACACAGAGATATGGATTACGCGGCGTCCCCACCCCGCATGTACAGTACGATCGCGGGGGGGGAGAATTGAGATGTCAATTGTTAACGGCGAATATGCGCCGCTGACAATGCATGTCTATGGGGCCGGTGCCCAGCTGCCCACCCTCCCCGTGCTTTGCAATTCTGCGCTGATTAGCGCATGCTGCCAAAACACCAGGCGTATTGCGGCGCATACTATATGCACTGCAATACACCGTGTGAACATGCTCTAATAATAATAATATAGTAAAAGTTCAAAACACCCTTTTGCCATTTTACAAATAAAAAAGGCTACATGTTATATCTCGGCATCTGTAAAAAGTCTGATCTATTAAGATATAATATTATTCTAAAATAAAGTAAAATAATATAAAAAAATAAAAAAATTATGCTAAAAGTTGCCATTTTAAGAATTAAAAAAAGAAAAGGTTGCACGGAATTGTTATGCCGCGTCCATAGTCTGATCTATTTAAATACTGTGTAAGTGGTTAATGCGTGAAAACCAGAGGACTCCTGAGACTCCTCTCATCGACCTAGATCTGCCTTGAAACTCACGGCTGACCCAATGATTCGACCCCCATGATCCTGACAATGCGCCGCACCTCTCCAGGAAAATACAGACCTAGGGAATGCCGGAGGTCACCATGGACGTTACAGATACTCCGACATCTGCATTTAGAGCTTTAGACACCACATTTCTACAGGAAACTCTTTCTCCAATGTTTTCCTCAGTGTTGTAACGTCTCTAGACAAAACATGGAAGACATAATCTTTTTACGGATGGACGAGGAGCTGCACGAGGAAGGAGGCAAAGTATAACCAGGGTCTGTTCAATGACAGCAAGAATATTTGAAGAACGTAGAAAATGAAAATCAGTGGTGGGTGAAGATGCAAAACTGTAACAATAGTACAAAATAGCACCTGAGACGCAATGTACCTGGCGCCTCCTTCACCTCCTAATGGGGGAGGAGGGTACAAAACTTTTTATTTTTCCATCTACATAAGGCGTCAGAGGGTTTGAATTCTAGCGGGACAAGATGTACTTTTTAACCCCTTAACAATCGCCCACTTTATCTTGATGGACAGAGTTGTGGCTCCAGCGCAGCAGCTGAGGTAGGAGTGGAGCTGAAGTTAACAGTTCCATTCCTAAACCAGTGTCTGTGCATGACTGGGATCAAAGGAAGCTTCCAAATCCCGTCATTTAATCCTTTGATTCCTGAGGTCTGTGACCACAGCATGGTGAAAGGGGATTCTCTGCTCCATCAGGTCACCAGAGTTCCCAGTGCCCAGTAGAGCCTGGGGAATATCTTTACAGTCAGCCCTGTCTGTATAGTACTCTACCGGGCTGTCTGTATAGTAAGACTGCTGTCAGGGCACACTGTGTGTTGCCCTGATAGTAGTCTAATGACACAGAGTGTAATGTATTAGAATACAGGAGTATATAGGCGTCTGCTAATAAATTACTAAATGTAAAAAAAAGTGTACAAATAGTTATTACTTAATGGGATTAAAAAGCAGTAAAAACATAAAGTGTGGAAAAAATAAAAAATAAAATGAAATATTTCTTAAAAAATTTTTTTGCATACATTACACAAAAAAAATCCCAGACACATATTAGGAATTCACACGACCGTAATAACCTGTAAAATGAATCTTTGTGAATGGTGTAAAAATTAATTGTAAAATACAAATGCAGAATTTTTTTCTTCTTTATGTTACACAGTAGTTTATATGTAAACTCAAACTACGACTCCAAAAAATACAACTTCTCCCGCATTGAAAATTAAAGGGGTTCTCCAGGACTCTCTTTTTATTTGTTATAGGGTTCACAAATGTATTATATTTAACCTTGTAATTCATACTGTAGTGAGTCTATACAAAGGGGTTTTCTCCTCACAGCCTTTGGCAGACTTAAAGGGGTGTTATCGTTTGAGCTGCTCGTGCTGTTCAGTTAATTTTCTCAGATTGAGTTTGAAATCCAGGGGCGTGTCTCTCCTCCCAGGAGGCGTGTCTCCCCTCACTGAAGAACTGTGACATCATCATTTTGTTTGAAGCAGGGGTTGCAGAAGGTTGTCTGGATATAACAGCTCTGTAGCCTCCTGCCTGCCTATGTCTGCAGCCTTGAGGCTCCAAACTCCAGCAAGCACCTGTCATATGTCTTAGTTTACACACAACTGAAAGCCAGCAGCTGTTACTTCTAGTGGTGTTCATCCAACAGGCAGAGATCTTTACTCAACTACAAATGTCAGCTTCAAGTAAAGATCTCTGCTTCTGTCAGTGACATGTGATGAAAACAATGGGTGGAGGAAGCAAATCAGCTTTGAGAGAAGGCCCTGCTTAGCTTGTAACTAACTTGGGCTGGTGGTGCAGAGGTAGAGCAGTGGTAGACTATTGCTTTTACAACGAAGGGGTTTGGAGTTCTAGTCCCTCACAGGGTATATTTTTTTTTCCCCCTAAATTCTACACATATGTAGAGAGACCTAAAATATATATTTTAATCTCTATAATGATATATATACACATACATAGCTCCAATTTATCATGTCTCATCCCCCAGAATATATGCATTGTATCACGTATGTTTGGAAGTGCTTGGTTGTGACTGAAATGGATGGGACACTATATAGGGGAGCTTTGTATGTGTTTTATGAATAAAATTATAGATGTCTACACATATATTTTCATATATTTACATATGTGTACAAATTTTAAAGAAAAAAAAAAAATCTGATGGGTTTGAACTCCCAACCTCTGTCTTGCAGGGCTAATCACCTAAGCAGCTTAAACAGACACAGTGTTGAATTCTTATGTTATACACTACAGGTGATGACGTCATAAGGAGGCGGGGCATTCGATCTGAGGAACAGAACGCCTTCTTTTCCAAGTAGCAGCTTAAGGACTGGACCGTGAGGAGGTGAATCAACCTCTTGGCAAAAAGCCCCTTAAACAGCCAGTATTGCCCAGAACATTGACCCTACAGCTGGGAGATGTACATAGAGCCAGCAGCCTTGGTTTCACTATTTTAACAGCTCAGAGGGGAGTAAACACAGAGTGTGCAGGCAGCCAATCACAGCGCAGGGGGCGTGGCCGGGCGTTTCCTGTCTAGCGGTGTATCCCAACAGGCTTTATGAAATGTCAGCCAACCCAAACACAGTGCAGGGGGCGTGTCTAGGGTGCGAGAATCGACCAGGGGCGTTCTGACCAGCAACAGCAGAAATAGAAGACAGATTTACAGAGATGCTTATATCTGCTAAACCAAGTGACAGAGGTAATGCAACCCAATTACAAAAGTGCTTATTTTTACTGTCTCCATAATCTGAGACATGATCTTTGTAACGATAAAACCCCTTTAAGCTGTTTCTCTGTCTCCTACAGCAGTGTTCCCCAATTCCAGTCCTCAAGGCCACCAACAGGTCATGTTTTCAGGATCTCCCACAGAATGCACTGACAATAATTATATCACCTGTGCAGCATAAAGAACTCACATGTGAAATGCTAAGGAAAGCCAGAAAACATGACCTGTTGGTTGGACCTTGAGGACTGGAGTTGGGGAGCCCTGTCCTACAGCATCAAATCCAGGGATGGGTCTCTTCTCCCAGTAGGCGTGTCTCCCCTCGCTGAAGACTGGTGACATCATCATTCTGTGTGAGCACTGGAAAGGAAGAGGATATCCTGCAATGGTCGGTTCGCATGCCCGCTGAGCTGTCACCTCCCTCCCAGGGTGCACAACCTCCTTGTTACCAGAACACCTGCATTGGTGTAAACACTTACACATAAGACCCAGCAGCTCCTACAGTTACCGAGCCCTGGTGATCACATGATCACATGACTACCAACACTTGCTGCTGATCTGTATGCACAGTACTCATTGATCAGAAAGGCAGAGTCGGTAAAAATCCATCACTGCCTTCTTTCTGGAGGACCTGGCTGTCAGCTGTCATAGCTGCACAATAAGTGTTCAGCTGCAAACTCTGCATAACGGTATAAGGGTATGTTCACACGACGTGTTTGTAGGTCGTACTTCGGAACTTAAAGGGGTTTTGCCACCATGTAATGTTGACGTGGGAACCTCCAAAATGGGTATTTAATCACTTTTCTAAATATATGTGATTACAAAAAGTGAAGACTCTGAGAGCTACAGCATTTCTCAATCCCCCTTAGTTACCTGAAAGCTTCCACTAGACACGACCCAGGAGCTGACGGGCTGCGCTTGCGTGAAACACTTCTTATCTGATGACAGGCAAAAGGAATGAGCTTTTAAGGCACCGGGTAGACAGTGCAGTCTGAGGCTGTGTCTTGCTGTATTGAGAATCCACTGTTGTACTGTTTATTATTTCACTTAAGTTTTGAGACACTCCCTTACTCCTCACTCGCCCCCACCCTCTCTCCCCTGCAGCTTCATGACTCAGCGTGATCTGTTTACATTCTGCTCCCTTGCTGATAAGATGTAAGTAACTGGCGTCCTGACAAACCCCTTTAATTTGCCTGCAATGCACCCAAAATATGCCCTGCAAATAAAGTAAAATAATAGTAATCATTGAGTGCTACGATAACCAGGCGTATTCCCCAGCGCACAGTAAGCACCCGTAAAAAGAAGTGATGTCTCACTTCTTTTGGGCAAGTACGCATCGGGGAAAAGAAAAGTATAAGAGGATGGGTCGTAGCGCTGTTAAAAGTACGCTCTGGCCAGCGCATACATTTAACAGCAGGCATATGCAGCGCGCACAGGTATGTGCCCAAAATATGTGCCTCCCCTTTTAAAACACTGGGGGTTAGATGTTGGGTCAGAGAACCTATGTACTGCCCGGCAGGGTCTATCTCTGGTTACATGAACCCATTGGATGCACTGATTTTGAAGGACACATGGGATGATTTTTCCCCCAGTTCTAGAGTCACTTGTTCCCTGTGGCCCCAACCGGGGGATATAAGTTTTTTGAAAAAATCTTAGTGCGCACCCCACAGTATCTGTACAACTATATTTATCTCCTTCTTAGCTGTATCATATGAGAAAATCCTCCCCGAATGTTATTTAGCTGTAATGGTTTTTAATTCAGTGTTTATCTATGGATTGAGTTGGTCTTCCACTGTTTCAGTCATAACCAAAGTCCACGGGGAAAAGGGGGGAAAAAAACAGTTGCCTGGTAATAAAAAGAACTAATTTGGGTGGAGCAAAAGGGCCCCCGGGGTAAATAAAAAAAAAAAAGGGCCCCTTATGTATGTGTTACGGGTGGGGTAGGGGATTTTGGGTCATCCCGAGATGGATATACCAAACCCCGGGAGCGGAGGTCTAAGGGGGGAACCTCCGTATTCACCGAGCCCCCCCAAAAGAGGTGGTTAGACTTTGCTGCGGGGGACTCCAGGTCGTACCGGGAGTGGGCCCCTCCAGTGAAAACGTGGTACAGGAGGAGCGGGCTTGAGACGTGGTCAGTGGACAGGTCAGAAGGTCGAGGCAAGCGGTAGACATAACGTGGTCAGGTCACTTGCGATAAGGCCAGGGCTGGTGGAAGGCAGAGAATACTCAGGAACGTAGCACGGGTCAAATCTATGAAACACAAACAGAATACGCTAAGGGTTTGTTCACAGCTCTTTGGGTCTAGACGGACCCAAACACGCATCTAACAATGTGCAGTGTGATGAACATTTCTCGCAATGTAAAACACGTATCGGCGTTCAGACGAGTCATCGGATGTGCGCTACTCTGTTTTTTTCGCCCGTTCCAGGAAATATATGTAATTCTTGGCCCGAAAGACGCAGCGGAGCCCAATAATAAACTATACGGTCCCCACCTTTTTGCTGCACCAAACAACAGTGCGTGTTGGATCCGTGTTGGTCCGATGAACTACGTTTTTGGATGCTTTTTCAAAATCCAACGCGGACCCAAAACCGTATCCAAAAACACAGTGTGAACATACCCTAAGGCTGAAGGGAAACACACCAGTGGCGAGGGGCTAGAGGAGAAATGACCTAATATAGGAACCGGTCCCCCTTTAAGCCCACAAGGTCTGGGGAAAGTGCAAGGCGCAGGTAGTGGGGGCCCCCCAGAGTCGCAAGAGGAGGAGAAGGAAAAGGTGAGTACAGATTGCCGGGGAACAAGAAAAAGGGGTGACCATGGTCCTGAGTGCCCCCATCTTTAAAAGTATGAAACTGTTAATGGAAAAGGTCTTTGTTCCCAAAATCAAAAATTAGGCCACAGCAACCAAAGCAATAGAAACCAATCAGAGCCATAGCAACTAGGCCCATAGAAACCCAATCAGTGCACAGAAATCAATCAGAATCGCTTTGATTAGTTGCTAGGCTCTTGTTGCTAGGGGGTTTCGGTTGTATGGGTGCTTTTTTCTTGGTCTCTGGTTGTATGGGTCTGATTGGTTGCTATGAGCTTGGTTACTATGAGTTTCTGATTGGTTGCATGAGTTTGGTTACTATGAGTTTCTGATTGGTTGCTATGAGCTCTGGTTACTATGGTCTGTTTGGGTTTCCCTGGGGCTCTGATTGTTGTAGGGGTTTGTTTGGTTACTAAGGCTTGTTTGGGTTTGCTATAGCTTGATTGGTTGCTATGGGCAAAAAAAGACATTTCATACATAAGGCCTCAATATCTATACAAAAATTTCCACACAGTCCAAAAAACAAAACCCTCCCAACTGTCTTGGGAAAGCCTTCTTCCCATCTAGATCATATGTTTCACAATGGATTTTCAATTCCATTTTGCCTTACAGAGGACATTTCATGGTCTAAAGGATGTAAGGACCCCGAAAAGCCAGTCAAATATTCGGGTGGGTGTAGACGGTGTCTTGTATACGTTTTTGCAATACTTAAAACATTTTGCATCAAATATATCCAAAAAAATACCACAAAATGTTTTCCATATTTGGATTAAATTTTTCCAAAAGAATAGTCATATTTGGGGCAGGGGTTTCATAAAAAAAAACATGTTCTGGTTTGCAAGAGTCTCCTGGAAGAAATAGAAGGGTCGGCAGGTATGCTCGAAAAATTCTGACCTTCTGGGGCGTACAATGTGTAAAATAAAGATAAAAAACGAGGGTATGTTCCCCAGGGATGTAATTGCGGCATGTACAGTACGCGCCGCAGTACATTGTGTGTTTCGGTAGCTCGCGCTAATACGCTCGTACCCCCAAAGCGCGGGGGTGCCGGCAGCCCGCCGGCCCCATTCATATGCATTACTCACGGCGCGTATTCGCCGCCAGTAATTGACATGTCACTCATATTGTACGCACGGGGGGACGAGGCGTAATCCATAGCTCTCTATGAGAACTATTTATTACCGTAATTTCAGCGCGCATCTCACCCGTATTAGAGCGCAAATATGGCACGAAATGCGTGGCGAAATTACCCCGTGTGAACATTCCCTAAAGCTAAAATTAAGTAAAAAAAAAAAAGATCACTGAAAGCCCCCTCCTCATAACCCATAGACCATATTTTAGCTACATAACAACGTCTATAGAAGAATGTGGGACACAATTGTAAAACTTATTTTAGTGCCAATTTTTGTTACTAAAATTAAAATAACTTGATCTTCTAACAGAGAAAAGGAATAATTACATGTATCATGATAAAAAGGTGAAAAAAGCAGTAGAAAGTTGTATGGCTTTTAAACTCTCAGATACTAAAAAAAAGATTAAAAATGTTCCCTTCAGGAATGGAGGTAAAGGCGTGGCCATGATGAGGCGATTTAAAGGTATGTTCAGAACCTCTGGCGCAGAGGTGTAAATGGACACATAGGGATATGTTTCACAACAGACACCCATGGCACCCAACGGACCCGATTGATTAAAGTGGATCTATCGGGTGTCCATCTTTTAGATTAAAAATAGCGCTATTTCTTCTTTCATTCCTGAACGGAACCTCCGACACATATTTGAACCAAGCCTTACATTGTTTCCTATGGAAGAACAGCTTTGCTGTTCACATGACGCTGATTTTCCTCGGCACTGATTTCTTTTTAGCACCAAAAAAAAAAATTAATGAGTCACGCAACCTCCACTCCTCACAGGATCTTCTCCTCTGCTCTCCTCTTATCACCTCAGGCTCGGACTGGGCCGCCGGGGGACCGGTGAATCCCCCGGTGGGCCCCCCCCACGAGCTGCTGTGGGCCCCGGAGGCAGTGCCGTCGCTCCCCGGGGCCCGGCCACGCATCCGGTCACTGGACGCCCGGGTCCGCGTCCCGAGCGCTAGAGACCGGGCCCGGTAGCCGGGGGCTAATGTCCCCGACTCCCGGGGCTGCGCGGTGTCAACGGAGCACAGTGCCACTAGCACTGCGCTCCGCTGAACTCCCTGTCAGGCTGAAGGAGGTTAGGCCTTCAGCCTGCCGGGCGCCGGCCCCTACTGCTGACGTAGGCGGCGCGGTGACGTCACTTCGCCGCGCCGCCTATGCAGGGCGGCACTAGAGACCGGCGGCACCTCGGAGCGGCCGGAGCGGGAGCCGGAGCCAGGTAAGTGGCTGTTTGGTTTTTTGTTTTTTTTTAACTACCTACAGGGGGGCCCTGACTACAAGGGGGGACCCTGACTACAAGGGGGGCCCTGGATACAGGGGTCCCTGGCTACAAGGGGGGACCCTGACTACAGGGGGTCCCTGGCTACAAGGGGGGCCCTGGCTACATAAAAGGGGGCCCGGACAACAAGGGGGGGGCCCTGGCTACAAGGGGGGCCCTTACTACAAGGGGGGACCCTGACACAGGGCTCCCTGGCTACAAGGGGGGCCCTGACTACAGGGGGTCCCTGGCTACAAGCGGGTTCCCTGGCTACAAGGGGGGCCCTGACTACAGGGGGTCCCAGACTACAAGGGGGGGCCCTGGCTACAAGGTGGGCCCTGGCTACAAGGGGGGCCCTGACTACAGGGGTCTCTGGCTACAATGGGGGGCCCAGGCTACAAGGGGCCCTGGCCTACAAGTGGGTCCCTGTCTACAAGGGGGGTCCCTGACTACAAGGGGGGCCCTGGCTACAAAGGGGGCCCCTGCTACAAGGGGTCCTTGGCTACAAGGGGGGTCCTGTCTACAAGGGGGTGGCCCTGGCTACAAAGGGGGGCCCTACTAACAAGGGGTCCCTGGCTACAAAGGGGGCCCTGACTACAGGGATTCCCTGATACAAGGGGGGCCCTGACTACAAGGGGGGCCCTGCTACAAAGAGGGGCCCTGCTTTCAAGGGGGGCCCTGGCTTCAAGGGGGGGCCCTGACTACAAGGGTGCTCTGGCTACCTACAGGGAGTCCCTGACTACAAGGGATCCTGGCTACAAAGAGAGTCCTGGCTACAAGGGGAGCCCTGACTACAGGGGGTCCCTGGCTACAAAGAGGGTCCTGGCTACAAGGGGGTCCCTGACTACAAGGGTTCCCTGGCTACAAGGGGGGTCCCGGGCTACCAGGGCGGTCCCTGACTACAGAGGGTCCCTGGCTACGTGGGGCCCCGGCTACAAAGGGGGTCCCTGGCTACAAGGGGGTCCCTGGCTACAAGGGACCCTGCTACAAAGAGGGCCCTGGCTACAAAGGGGTCCCCTGGCTAACGATGGGGTCCCCTGGCTACAAGGGGGGCCTGGTCTAACAAGGGTGGACCACTTGGCTACAAGGGGGGTCCCTGCTACAAGGGGGGTCCCTGGCTACAAGGGGGTCCCTGGTTACAGGGGGGCCCTGGCTACAAGGGGGTGTTGGCTACCTACAGGGGGCCCTGACTACAAAGGGGGCCCTCACTACAAAGGGGACCCTGGCTACCTACAGGGGGCCCTTGACTACAAGGGGGCCCTGACTACCTACAGGGAGGCCCCCAACTACAAAGGGGGCCCTGGCTACCTACAAGGGGCCCTGACTACCTAAAGGGGGCCATGACTACCTACAGGGGGGCCCTGGCTACCTAAAGGGACGCCTGACTACCTACAGGGGGGCCCGACTACAAGGGGGCCCTGGCTTACCTAAATACTAAGTAGGGGGGCCCTGACTACCTACACAGTAGCTAAAAGGGGGGGCCATGACTTTCCTGCACACTACCTAAAGGAGCCCCTAACTACCTGTATACTACCTAAATTGAGACCACCTCAACTACCTGCAAACTACCTAAAGTAGGCCTTAACTGCCTGTATAACTACTTCATGGGAAGCCCTAACTGCCTGTATACTACCTAAAGGCATAGTTGCCCAACTTTGAAATTGAAAAAGCAGCAAAAATTTGCATGGACACCAAACCGCCCCATCTTGTCGGTGTGTGCCACACCCCTTCAAATAGCCACAACCCCACTCCACCCTGACCTGCATAACGGCTTTTGGAAGAAAGCCAGGTAGGATGCCCTTATACAGGCCCGGACTGACCATAGGGGCCCCCAAACGGCATTGCCCTGCGGGCCGCTAGGGTCCGGCCGCATGGCCGTCTCGGATGCGTCCCTCCGAGGAGGACGTGTTCCCCCCCGCGGGCCCCGATGTCGGTCTGTGGCGCGCTACAAGTGGCCGCAATGGTCCATCACGACCGGACCCCTGTGGCAGGGGCCGACAGGCCCCCCCCCCCTCAACCACAAGCGGCTGCATGGCCGAGTCACGCGACCCAAGCCATGCATCCATCACAGCCGCCGCTGCACCGCGCGGTGCATGTCAGCGGCCGAGGCAGAGCATCGGGAATCTACTGATCCTTCTGTTCAGCTCCCAGGAGGCCGCCGTGGCAGGCGGCGATGTAATGACGTCATCGCTCGCCTGCCTCCGCGCCCGCACTCTGCATGTGACAGGCGCACCGGCTTCCAGAGAGAAGAGGAACGGGACAGCATTGGTCCCTGGTGATTAATTACGTTTTTTATTTTTTTTTAATCTACTTACTGTCCCTGCTGCCTATACTGCCCCTGCCCTGGCTATATACTGCCCCCCTGCCCTGGCTGCCTATACTGCCCCTGCCCTGGCTATATACTGCCCTGCCCTGGTCTTTATGATGCCGCTGACTGCCCTGGCTATATACGCGCCCTGCCCTGCCCTGGCTATATACTGCCCCTGCCCGTTGCTTATATGATGCCTGCAGCCCTGGCTATGAATAACTGCCCCTGCCCCTGCCCAGGCTATATACTGCCTCCTGACCCTGTCTATATACTGCCCCCCAGCCCTGCCCTGCTATATACTGCCCCTGCCCTGGCTATATACTGCCCTGCCCAGCCCTGGCATATACTGCCCCTGCCCTGGCTATATACAGCCCCTGCCCTGGCTATATACTGCCCCTCCCTGCCCTGGCTATATACTGCCCCTGCCCTGCTATATACTGCTACTGCCTGCCCAGGCTATATACTACTTGCGCCCCTGCCCTGGCTATATACTGCCCCTGCCCTGCCATATACTTCCCCTGCCCCCTGGCTATATAATGCCCCTTGCCCTGCCCTGGCTACCGATACCCTGCCCTGGCTATATACTGCCCCTGCCCTGCCTATATACTGCCCCTGCCCTTGCTATATACTGCCCCTGCCCTGCCCTGGCTATATACTGCCCCAGCCCTGCCTATATACTGCCCCTGCCCTGCCCTGGCTATATACTGCCCCTGGCCTTGCTATATACTGCCCCTGCTCTGCCCTGCCCTGCTTATATACAGGCCCCGCCCTGGCTATATACTGCCCCTGCCCTGGCTATATTACTGCCCCTGCCCTTGCTAAACTTGCCCCTAGCCCAGCCCTGGCTATATACCTCGCCCCTGCCCTGGCCTGCCCTATACTGCCGCCTGCCCTGCAAGCCTTATACTGCCCCTGCCCTGCCCTGGCTATATACTGCCCCTGCCCTGGCTGCCTATAAACTGCCCCTGCCCTGGCCTATATCCCTGCCCCTGCCCTGGCCTATATACTGCGCCCTTCCCTGCTCCCTGGCTATATACTCGGCCCCTGCCCTGCCCTGGCTAGATACTGCCCCCTGCCCTGGCTATATACTGGCCCCTGGGCCCTGGCTATATGATGCCCTGCCCTTCTATATACTGCCCTGCCCTGGCTATATGATGCCCTTCCCGTGCTATATGATGCCCTGCCCTGGCAACTGATTACCAGTCCCTGGCTATATGATTCCCTTCCTGGCTATATGAGCCCTGCCCTGGCTAGATATGCCCTGCCCTGGCTATATAATGCCCTGCCTGGCTATAATAGCCCTGCCCCTTGCTATATATGCCCAGCCCTTTCTATATAATGCCCTGCCCTGGCTACCTGATAACCCTGCCCTGGCTATATGATGCACTGCCCTGACACTGTACCCTCCCTGCCCTGACTACTATACCCTGCCTGGCTATATGAATGCCCTGCCCTGGCTACCTATGCCCTGGCCCTGGCTATATGATTCCACATGCCCTGCTACCTATGCCCTGCCTGGCTACCTATGCCCTGCCCTGGCTACCATCCCTCCCTGTGCTACTGATATCCTGCCAGGCTACCTATACCCTGCCTGCTATATGATGCGCCCTGCCGGGTGCCCCCCTGGCTACTGATACCCTGCCTGTGCTACCTAAACACTTTCTGGCTACATAATGCCCTGCCCTGGCTACTGATACCCTGCCTGTCTAACTATACCCTGCCTGGCTATATGGATGCCCTGCCCGACTACTGATACTCTGCCTGGCTACCTATTACTGTCCTGGCTATATTATTCCCTGCCCTGGCTACTGCTGCCCTGCCCTGGCTATCGATCTCCTGACTGTCTACCTCTACCCTGCCTGGCTATATGATGCCCTGCCCTGGCTAATGATACCCTGCATGGCTCCTGTTAACCTCCCTGGCTACCTATACCCTGCCCTGCTACCTCGACCCTGCCCTGGCTACTGATACCCTGCCTGGCTACCTATACACTGTCTGGATATATGATGCCCTGCCCTGTTACTGATGCACAGCCCTGCTACTGATGCCCTGCCTGGCTACCTACCCTG
The DNA here is from genome assembly GCA_025379985.1 of Phyllomedusa bahiana. Lineage (NCBI taxonomy): Eukaryota > Metazoa > Chordata > Amphibia > Anura > Hylidae > Phyllomedusa > Phyllomedusa bahiana. The sequence continues at coordinate 68,605 of JAODAL010010875.1, forward strand.
CCTGGCTATATGATGCCCTGCCCTGGCTACCTATACCCAGCCCTGCCTGCCTATAATAGCACTGCCTACCTATACACTGCCCTGGCTGCCTATAATCGCCCTGCCTACCTAATACACTGCCTGCGCCTATGTCACTGAGTCCTGCCTGCCTACATACTGGCCCTGCCTGCCTACATACTGCCCTGCCTTCTAATGTGGGGTCCTACTATTGACATGCCACTTAATCTGACATTTTTAATTTCTAATTTTTGAGGGTCTAACATACGCTGTTTGGGGAATTGAGAGGAAAGTGGGCTGGAAACAGAGAGGAGTCTAAGATTATTGTTGTAAATTCCTACAGGACGGAGTAGTTACCACTAAATAGACACTGCATGCCTTGTTCCGGACAGAGAAAGAATGAAGGGAATGACTCATCAGTCAAGACGTCATGAGGTTTGTGCCATGAAGAAGAAAACCGGAGAAGAGGAACAACTCCCATCAGAGATTGACTCTCCTGTAGTCTCTGCTTTTTTTTATTACTGTGATAATCAGGGCTGAGTTCATGTGGATGGTGAACCTGACAACTGGGATGTGATTGTGGGGGGTGTAGGTTTATGTTGGTGCGTTATGTAGTGTCAGTGTGGCTTTCCCTGAATTGTAAAGCAAGCGCACACCTGGACGTCTGTGATGAGGGTTTCTCGTGCACCATTCTCTTTCTTGCTTGTTTGTAGGGGATCTCACAAGATCGGTTTTGTGCATTTTTTGATGCGTTTTTTTTTGTGGAGAAATGTTCAGCATAAACTGCTTCTCCTTTCTGCACAAAAACCACCAAAAACTCATCAAAAAATGCACCATAAAAACGCTCCGGGAAAGCACCTTTATAGAGAAGTTTATTTTAGACAGTGGCGAAGTGCGATAACAAGGGACATTTTTTAAGCGGAATATTGTAAATGTATGGGCTTGCTGGGGCTTTATTGCCAGGCTGATTTTTATTCCCAGTCCGGCCCTTGCCCTTAAAGCCAGGTAGTAGCCCCCCCCCATATCCAGGTAGTGCCCTTACAGGCAGGTAATGCTCCCCTTGTAGCCAATTAGAAGCCCCCTTGTAGCCAGTAGATGCCCCTCTTGTAGCCAGGTAGAGCCAAATTTTTAGCCAGGTAGATGCCCCCTTTGTTAGCCAGGTAGATGCCCCCGTGTTGCCAGGTAGTTCCCCCTTTGTTAGCCAGGTAGTGCCCCTTTGTTTAGCCAGTAGATGCCCCCAATTGTATTAGCCAGGTAATGCCCCCCCTTTGTTGCCAGTAGATGCCCCTTTTGGTTCCAGTTCGTGCCTCAACCCCACCCCCCTTTGTTAGCCAGGTAGATGCCCCCTTTGTTAGCCAGGTAGTGCCCCCAATTGTTAGCCAGGTAGATGCCCCCATTGTTTAGCCAGGTAGTGCCCCCCTCTGTTGCCAGGTAGATGCCTCCATTGTTAGCCAGTAGTGCCCCCTCTGTTGCCAAGGTAGAGTCCCCCATTGTTAGCCAGGTAGATGCCTCCGCCCCATTGTGTGAGCCAGGTAGATGCACCCATTGTTAATCCATGAGTTAGTTCCCCGGCCTCTGTTTAGCCAGTAGAATGCCCCCATTGTTAGCCATTAGTGCCCCCTCTGTTAGCCAGTAGATCCCCTCTTTGCAGGTAGCGCCCCCTCTGTAGCCAGGTATTGCCCCCACTTAGCCAGGTAGATGCCCCTTTGTTGCCCAAGTTAGTGCACCCTCTGTAAGCCAGGTAGTGCCACCCTCCTATAGCCAAGGTAGTGCCCCCCTCTTTTGCCAGGAGATGCCCCCGTCTGTTGTCAGGTAGATGCCCCCCTCTGTGCCCAGGGTATAATGCCCCCATTGTTTGCCAGGTAGATGCCCCCATTGTTAGCCAGGTAGTTCCCCCACTGTTGCAAGGTCGAGCCCCATTGTTAGCCAGGTCGATCCCCCCTTGTTAATCCAGGTAGTGCCCCCTCTGTTGGCAGGTAGTGCCCCCTCTGTTGCCCATGTAGGAATGCCCCTTTGTGCCAGGTGACCCCAATAAAGCTAATAAAAAAAATAATACAAGTCACTTTTACCTCACAGGCTCCTGCATGCATCTTTCTCCCTGCGCCGCTGCCTTATGTAACGGCGCACACCGGCGCGTACATACAGGGGGGGGAGGATGGTGCGTCCCCTCCTGCCAGGTCCTCCCTGCCACAGCTATGACTCCGGCGGGGTGAGGATTCGGCCATAGCGCCGCTTCAACCGCTCTACCCCACCCGACCCCCTCCCCCTTTAGGAGCGGCCCGGTGGCGCCAGAGTACGCACAGCGCTACTCAGTCGCCGTGGCATTTAATGAATCCCCCGCTGCCTGCCTGGCGGCGGAGGTTCGCCAACTCTGCTGCCGGGTGGGGCGGTGGGACCGACCAAATAGCGGGAACCCCCCCCCCGCCAAAAGCGTGAGATTTGGCAAAGTAATTCCTAAAGGGGGTTCCCTGAAAACTGCTTTGCAGCCAATATAAAGGGGACCCTAACTACCTACATCTTACCTAACTTGTGGCGAAACCACCTACCTACAGACCTGGGGTTTTGCCTATTTGCCTACCTACCTAGGTCTTGTCTACTTCCTGGTAATTCTTAAATTGTGAGGGGAGAAGCCATAGTATGTAGCAATATCTCCAGGGGGTTAGTCCTCTCCCACCCTCCAACCCCTTATATGACTAGCCTCTAAGTTCTAGGCTTTTAAACCCGCTCTCCCACCCCTGGGGTAGTTTGTACAGATGTGGGAATAGATAAAGAGAATGCTGGGAAAATTGAGAATACTACGATATTTGTGTTAATTTCTGCAGGATGATGGTGGCCGGGAACTACAAGTCATAATGGTGGTGTGGAACGGATGCAGAGGAAAAGAGAATAAGAACGACTCATGAGAGAAGAGAACGACTCCTCAGTCAGACTCTCCGGTGAGGTCCCTGATTCAGGGGTTATTTTACTTCTATATTGGGATCAGTGCCTGTAATCACTGTAATGTGATGTACCTGAGCGGTATCTGACCTCTATTAGCTCTCTATATGGCTGTGTTGTAGGTTATTACCTGAGCTGGTGTCTGACCTCTATTTGTCTCTATAATGGCGTGTAAGTTTTTGTACCTGAGCTTGGTGCTGACTCTATGTGGTCTCTATAATGGGTGGTGTTGTAGATTATACCTGAGCTGGTGTCGACCTCTATGTGGTCTCTATATGGTGTGTGTTTTGTAGGTTTAGTACATGAGCTGGGTCTGACCTCTATGTGGTCCTCTATATGGCGGGGTTTGTAGGTTAGTACCTGATCTGGTGTCTGACCTCTAAGTGGTCTCTATTTGGCGTGTTGTAGGTTATACATAGCTGGTGTCTGACCATCTATGTTGTCGCTATATGGTCAGTGTTGTAGGTTATACCTGAGCTGGTGTCAGACCTCTATGGGGTGGGGGTTTTTTTTTTTTTATATCCCCCCCCCCTCTATATGGCGGTGTTGTAGGTTACTACCTGAGCTGGTGTCAGACCTCTATGTGGTTCTCTATATGCGGTGTTGTAGGTTTATTGCCGAGCTGGGAGTGGTCAGACCCTCTATGTGTCTCTATATGGCGGGTGTTGTATTATACCTGAGCTGGTGTCCAGACCTCTATGTGGCTCTATATGGCGGTGTTGTAGGTTATACTGAGGCTGGTGTCTGGACCCCTATTTGGTCCCTATATGGCGGTGTTGTAGGTTAACCTAGCTGGTGGCATACCTCTATGTGGTCTCTATAAGGCGGTGTTGTAGGTTATAACCTGAGCTGGTGTTTTTCCCCCCCCTGGGGAACCTCTATGTGGTCTCTATATGAGTTGTGTTGTATGGTTATACCTGTAGGCTGGTGTTGAACCTCTAGTGTCTCCATATGGTGTGTTGTAGGTATACTTGAGCCAGGTATAATGCCAGCGTACTAAGTGTTTCCCTGATTGCCCTGTGAGTAGGAGTTAGACTTTTTACTTCTTGCTGTTGTTTATTTTAGAAGGTGGTGAGGTGCTGGTACCAAGGGAAACGTGGAGAGGTGATATTGTAGTGGTGGTGAGTGGATATTGTATGTGGGGTGGAGGGGATATGGAAGGAGACAACTTAGCCCTGTATCTATTGATATGTTTTAGACTGACATAATGTGTGACTAACCTTGATATTGTATTCTACACAATACAGTTTTTCTGTTTGCACACTGTACTTAATGTGGTAAAAAATGGCGCGTTTATGTCCGAGAGCCCCGTTAATATTTTGACGTACAGTATGTGGGCCCCCAAGATCAATTCCCCGTGGGCCGCCAGACCCCCCAGTCCCGACTACTGTATCCACCTCCTCACACAACCGTCTCCAAGACTTCTCTCTTGCTTTCCCCCACACACTTGACCTCATGCCCAACACATCAGACTCTCCCCCACTCTCACTAGCCTCAAACGTAACCTGAAAACCTACCTCTTCAGGTCTGTCTATGACCAACATTAACAGTGCTGCACTACTACACCCCACAAACATGTCTGCCCCCTCACCTTCTGTCTCTTCCCCCCTTTCCCAATGTAGATTGAAGCCCTCACGGGAAGGGACTTTCTCCTTCTGTCCCAGTTGTCAGTCACTAATTGCCCACTTTCAAATTTTTTGCCCAATTTATTTATGTTATCTCCAAAATTAAATGATGATAATAATAATAAATAAAATTTTGAGGCAATTGCACTAACCCTCAGCTCACATTATAGTATGTTAGAGGCTGAAAATCTGCAAATTCCTGTCTGAAATCCACACTTACAGACATGTATTCACCGCTAAAAATTTCAGCTGTGTGAACGTACCCAAAGAGTCTCTCTCATTTAGAAGACATCTATATGAGAATTTTGTAATACCTGACTTCTCCTGTGGGGGTGCTACAGAAGAACTGAACACTTAGGGCGACATGTATGATCTAGGTGCTTAGAGGCCAATTCTAAATAGTAACGTAAATGAATGTGGGCCGGGACAGAGCGCTTTAGAAGTACGTGTAACCAAAATTTTGTTGATGGTGTTATTGGTTTTGGTTCTGGTTTAGTTAGTAATATGATAGTATTATCACTTTTTTGGGGGTGAAAGTGGCCTTGTACTGACACCTGCAGAATACAGATAAAGCTGTTCAGCATAAACTCCAACAAAAAGTAAGCCCATAAACAAAGGGCACAATTGCATTTTTTTCCTGTTCACAATTTTTCATTTTTTTTGGGGGGAGGGGGTTGAGGGTGCAAGAGGGACAGACAGTTTGGCTGTATAACTTCATTTTCTTTGACCTCATTTAATATGATTTTTTTAGGGGACAAACCCCTTGTAATAGAAATAATCTTCTGCAGCCGCAAACCCACAGACATCCTTCACCCCAAGTGGGGAACCTGTTTTGAAAAGATGGTCACAAAAGGTTTTTGGGGAGTAGGGGAGCCCAAAGCTGAAGTTTTGCACCCGGGCCCATGAGTCTTTAGCCTCGCCCCTGCAGAGCACTATATGACATGGTAGTTGAGCATTGATTAGTTTCTATGGGCTCAGATTCGTACTTTGGGCCACAAATACAGTCTTATTCCTAAACAGTTTTCATACATAAGGTCCTTAGGCTACGTCTACACAGCAGTGGTTTACTGTCGGATTTTCAAGCGTCTTCAGTATTTAGAATCTGCAAAAATCTGACTGTAAATCATCCCCATAGACCTCAATAGGAAATCCAAGCTGTAGTTTACATAGCTTGGATTTTCAATCCCAAAATCTATTCAAAAAACTTAGAACGTGTTCTATAAGCCATTATTTTTCACTTGAAAATGGCGGATTATGGTACAGTTCAATGTTAATGGGCCAACCGGAATCCGAAAACCGACCACAAATTCCATGCAAAAAAAAAAAATGCAGTAAGAAATGAAATAATAATAATAATAATAATAATCTTTATATAGCGCCAACATATTCCGGGCCCGCACTTACAAATTCAAGGGTAAACATACAGTCATTACACATTAAAAGTACTTACAAAATTTAGACACAAGGTGTGAGGGCCCTGCTCGTGAGAGCTTACAATCATTAGGGTGTATGGGGGAAACTATGGTAAGAAGTGCCAAGTTTACAATGGTCCGGCCCATGTTTCATAATAGGGGGTGGTTTACATGAAAAATGGATGAACCTGCCCCCCAGACAGTACATCTATATACAGATAAGTGCCTGTGAGTGCCCAAGTGCAGGGAGTGACAGATGTGTGTGATAGCAGTTACAGATCTTGGTGGGCCAGACTGAGAAGATGTATTTTCAGGGCCCTATGGTTTGAAACTACTGGTCAGATTCTATAACAAAATCCAACGGTATTTTACAATTGCCGTGTGGGCGCAGCCTTACTTACCACTTAAAAAAAAAAAATGAATTTTGTCCAGCATCCAATGAGAAAAATAGGAATAAATAAAATCACATTTTAATGAGTACAATGTATGATCGGGTTTTTCACCCTTTTTCTAGCGAAGAATGCACCTAAGTGAGTCGGCTATGATGTCTAGTGCGCCTAATGAATGCGTTAGGCGCATTGTTCGCAAGACTCGGCACTTAATAATGCGCCTAACATGAGGGGGTGTTCTGGGGGCGTCGCACCACACTCGTAATATTAGATACATATATGAATGTGGTTTGGCAAAAATTGAGCGCATTACTGCTCGGACAGGCAGACCTATCTCAATGTGCTCTGCCTGAGCCTGAGGAGTCGAAGCGGAGCTGGAGTTGCTGTCAGGGGCAAAAATGTCCAATTTTTCTCAACTTACAGCAGTCCATTAATAAAAAGTAATTTATTATAATTATCAAACTCTATAAAATGAAATTATTTAAATGTAATAAAAAATGTTCTCATATAAAATGAATATAAAAATATCTAATATCCCAAAAATATAAAAATATCTCATTTAAAATGTATTTAAATTTATTTGAATCTAAAACTAGTTTTACATTAAATAACCGACTGATGTTGTTGTCCAGATTTTACCATTTTTTATTTTTACTACGTATGAAATGTATTTTTGCTGCTCTCACCCTTTATTCTGCATACGGCCAGCACAGCACAGGTCTTGCTGGGACCTGTGGTCCTCCAAGCAGGATCAGTACCATAGTTTCTATTCACTGACATGCTATTCTAATGACTTTTCTTTTATTTCCATCTTATCTGTAGCCTTTATACATGTTTGGTGCATTATTTATGCGCCTAAGTTGTGTAATGCGCCAAACACACAGGCGAGGAGCGATGAACTTTAGACTCCATTTATTATCACACAAAAACCGCTTTCATACATCAGGCGCATTATCCACTGAAAACGAGACTCGACAATTCATTTTGAAGCACCCTCCTTCATACATGTCGCCCTATATGCTTACAGTCTCATATCCTTCTGACGCGTTTCAAGCTTCTGGGGCTCTTAGTCCCACTTCCTCCAATTCTGGGCACTACTCTATTGGCTTCTTCGAACAAAAATGGGTTTCCATAGAGGACAAGCCTCTAAATGTATGCAGTGTAGAGCTGCTTAGGACCACAAGTAGGAAAAGCCAAATGCCCTGGACAGGTGACGCAGCAGAGCTGCCATTTGCTCTTAAAAACTCATTATCTCTGGTGTTTAAGTGAAACCTTAGATCAATAGATCTCTCAACAAACCTACAAAGAGATCCTGTCTGTGGGGTCCCAGCAGACACCATATGAGCTCTCCTCATTAAACCCAGTCAATTCTTGTAGCCATCATTCATCTCAATGTCTAATGATGGCCATTGTTATCGGCCAGCGTCTTGTTTTTCTGAGAATGTCAACAATGTATCAATTAGTACGTGTTTTGGAATAAATGGTGAAAGAAACTTAGAAATTATGAGAAAAGCTTGTTTTATCGAGGACTTGGCCGGGGTGCAGGACTCCAACTGGCCAACGTGACTTGTGTAAGCTCTCAGCCCTGGTCGTATCCCCTGGAGACGAGCTGTAAACAATGGATCACTAAAGGAGCAGCTAAGACAAAAACAGTGCAGAATTTTTAATAATGACGAATGGTGAAAATGTTTATTATTTAATTTGCAAGGTTCCCACGTCGATTTTACTTCGTGGCAAAACCCCTTTAAAGGAAGCGTGCCATGAGCATCGAGTCACATTAATTTGACCACCATCCAGACCATGCCATTCCTTGGCTTTGATAGAACCTATTTAACGACCACTTCAGATTTGAAATGCCAAAAGAAATTGTATCCAATACAGTAATATAGAAATGTAAAAACAAAACTTTATTAAATCTTATTATAAACCATTAAAAAAAGTTTTTTATCAGTAACAAACAAAATCACACCCAAATTAAAAATACCCAACTAATCCTACTGAAACATAATGCTGTACATCATATAGGTGATAATAGTATCAAAACATCACATAAATAAGTACAAAAACATCAATTCTATACATCACCAAGGGTCAGCGGATTATAATGTATTTGGTTCGTTATGATCCCCTGATCCTTGGTGATGTATAGAATTGATGTTTTTGTACTTATTTATGTGATGTTTTGGTACTATTATCACCTATATGATGTATAGTACTATGTTGCAGTAGGATTAGTTGGGTATTTTTTATTTGGGTGTGATTTTGTTTGTTACTGATATAATTTTTTTTTTTAATTGTTTACTATAAGATTTAATAAAGTATTGTTTTTACATTTCTATATTACTGTTTTGGATACAATTTCTTTTGGTATGCTTTGTATTTATGGTATATTCTATTTGATTGGCCCATGTATTTATAGGTTTACCACTTCAGATTTGGGTCAAAGTCAACTTTGATCTAAATCCAAGTATTTTGGTGCATGTTAGCCCAAAACATTTTTTTTTGCAAAAATCTAAAAAAAAAAATCAACCGTAATTGTAACCCTAACCCATTGGAGTCGCACTCGCACTCTGATGTCTCTTACTGCTTCACGACAGGTTTAATGTCACTTCTGGTCCAACGTCACTTTATTGGCCCTGCTGGACATAAAGTGGCATCAGGGGACACGTTTTATGAGAGTGGAGGCAGGACTTCAGGGTCGCACACAGCCACCCATTACCAGTTCCTATCTTCCACCATATCAGTGGGCCCCTTTTCTTTTTTGACTAGGGCCCTTGACTGGAGTACTGCCAATACTGCCCTGATGCCAGCCCTGACTGGAGTGGCCAGAGACCAATAAGTTAAAGGGGTTGTCTCACTTTAGACAATGATGGCTTATCACTGGGATAGGCCATCATTCTCTGTTCTCATCGGCAGTGGTAGTCGGGACTTTCCCATAGACATGAATGGGAGTTCCGAGTTCAATCAAGCGGCGCGGCTCGGCTGTAATATGAACTCCCATTTATGTCTATGGGAGAGTCCGACCACCTCTCCGTTCAGAAGAGATATTTTATGGCTTTTTAGGAGATAAGTGAAAGTCCCAGAGGTGGGACCCAGACCTTTCAGACAATGATGGCCTATCCTAGCGATATGCCACTATGGTCTAAAGTAAGACAACCCTTTTACACCCTGCAGGCAAACTAAAAACTCCAAACCTACCCCCACTTTAGTCTTAGAGTTATTACGGCCATGACTAGGGCTAGATTTAGCAGTAGAGTCACAGTGAAAAAATTTGGGTTTGGGACATCCTAAAACTATTTTTTTTTTTTTTTTTTTTTTAAACGAACTTGGGGTAAAATGAATGGGGACAGATCTGAGCAACACTAATTAATTTTACTACTTGGTGCTGTTCAATTCATTGAACACTCACCCTTTCATTTGGGGATATCAAACCTTACCCTCCCTCTATGTCCAGAACTATATCAGGTATGTAGTGGTTGTCCAAATCAGCCAACACAATTAAGTCTTAAAGGCTACTTCATAAATTACCTTAAATGCTTATGCCTGGTTACATGAACTTGTGTTCTTTAAAGGGGTTGTCTCGCTACAAGGATCGCTGCTTTTTATGTTAAAAATCTTGCAAAAACAAGTCACTTTGCAATATATGTCCATTAACAGTGTCCTACCTATTCCTAGATATCGCCTCTTGTATGGGCTGCATTAGCTCCTCAGGTCGCTATAGCTACAGACCTGTTTAATCTCTCCTGATAGGCTGCCAGCCCTGATAGGCTGCCAGAACTGGTTGCTATAGCTACAGACCTACCTGGCTTCTACTGCAGCCTGATAGAAGCCAGTAAACCTGCCCCTGAATTCAAAATAAAACCAAGAAAAAAGGACTGAGGTAAGATGAAACTATGTAGTGAGACAACCCCTTTAAAGGGGTCCTCCAATCTGGGCATTGCTTTGTATTAGCATTGTCCCCCAAACCTATCACATGGTGTCCAGAACCCCTAATGAGAAGTAGTAATCTGTGGGGATATTAGTAAATACTAATAAGTGTTGAATTTTCCTGCAGCGCCACCACAGGTGAAATTAAGCATTGCAAAGAGTCCATTGACCTCAGTAGTTTAGGTACGCTCTTTGTAGCTGCTCTTACTGTGACTAATAGATGAGGATCCTGAGCTGAGGACCCTCTGTTAAGTGAAAATTCCCTAAAAAGGTATGTAAAAATGGTCTTACTAAACCAGACATCCCCTGGTTAAGGCCCCAGGTCCTCTCCGTGAAGGTGCCAGGTCCACCGTACATTATCTTATACAACTACTGTATTTATTGCTAAATTAAGATCTACTACCCGCTCCCCTGGCCGAGTTAAGTGCTGCCATAAGCTTAGTTTCACAGCGAAGTAAATATCGTGCCTGATGGTTTTCTCTTGTCTCTAAGTGGCCACATGGGAGCAGGAGAAGTCCTTGCAAAAAGCTTAAAGCAAAGTTAAGAAAACAGGAACAAAGGAAGCAGCTGTTACAACTGCAAAGAGCTGGACCTGCACACTAAGACGGTACCTGCAAGAGTCATTATGCCTGGGCCCGCTGAAATGTCAAATGTTTATCCTGAAACACATGTTCCTGCAGCGCGCTCCGATCCTATGAGCAGACGAGACCTCCTGGCTCTCCGTTTCCCCCTTTACCTAAACATCTGTAAGACACTGAAAACACTGTAAAACATGAACAGCAACTCCGACAAATTACATTCATGTTTATACCGATGTCAGCTCCAGCCGGGGAACAAAAATGGTATTTTTTGAACACTGGTGACATGTCTAATATCACCGGACTTTTCTTCATCTGCAAGACGTCTGTAATGTTGTCTAGTTTTTTGGGTTTTTTTGTGAAAAATTAAAAGAACGAACTCTCTAAAATCATTAAAATGTCCCTTTTATGGAATTAGTGTCTGCAGCACGGTCCGCGGAGACGTGGATCATCTCGGTTGCATCAGATTTGACGTACGCCAAACTCATTTTTATTGCGGACCACATTAACATTATATTTGCCCCATTGAGGGGCCTTGGAGTGTGGCTAGGGTGCCTGGCTAGAGCTAGTAGAGCTGTGCCACTGGCTGTGAGTTGCTGACATAGCAGTGTGAAGGTGCATTTCCAAACTCCAAATCCAAGATGGTGCCTGCTCCCTGTACTGTCGCTGCACTGGCTTAATCCTCTGGGGTAAGTGGAGAGCATGTCCTTCTGTGTCCTACCTTGTCCATACCTGATCACTGCATTGAAGCCCTCACAGATCACATGAAGTGATATGGTGGGCTGGATTCGGATCGCGGGCCTTGGGTTTGACACATATGGTCTATGGCAACTCCAAGTATTCACCCTTTAACCCCTGCACAGGGATCTGGACTTTACTGCAGAAGACTCTCAGGTCATCAATTGCAAATTGTTAAAATGTCCCTTTTATGTAATTAGTGACAGGAGCATGGTCTGAGGAGACGTGAGCCCTCTCGGTTGCATCAGATTTGACGTATGGCTAACTAATTTTTACTGCGGGCCACACCAACATTATATTTGCTCTCAATGAGCTGTTGACGGGCCTTGGAGTCTGGTTTGGGTGCCTGGCTAGAGCTGCCAGACCTGTGCCACTGGCTGTGAGTTGCTGAACAGGGCATTGTAAAGGTGCACGCCAAAACTCCGAATCCAAGATGGTGTCTGCTCCGTGTACTGACACTGCACTGGCTGAATCGTCTTTGGAAAGTGGAGAGCATATCCTTCTGTGTCCAGACCTTATCCATACCTGCTCACTGTATTGAAGCCCTCACTGGTCACATAAAGTGACACGGTGGGCCGGATTTGGATCGCGAGCCTTGGGTTTGACACATATGGTCTAAGGCAACTCTAAGTATTCAACCTTTAACCCCTGTACATGGGTCTGAACTTTGCTGCAGAAGACCCTCAGGTCATCAATTGCAACAGCTAATGAATCCAAGCATGGTACTAAAGGAGAAGTCAAGTAGTAAACTCAGACAGGACAATGTCAAGGCAGGCAACATTTACTGAAGAAGGTCAGGGCAGGAAGAAGAAAGACAGACATGGTCAACTGCTTCAGAACGTGGGCAAACTGGATCAGAAACGGGGTAAGTGAAACTGTAGAATACCTTTTGTATATCAGGTGACCCAGAACACCTTATTGCTCAGCAGGGGCGTAGCTATAGGGGGTGCAGAGGTAGCAGTCACTTCTGGGCCCTGCAGCCTTAGGGGGCCCCAAAAGCTCTTCTGCTACAGCATTGTCAATGGGTGGTGGGAGGTAGATACTTTAGTAGTCTAGGGTAAGTGGACATTGGCTGATGAGGTTGAACTGGCATTTTTTTTAGTGCTTGTAGAGTGCTGCTGATATTGTATTGTGTTTGTGTTGCTTTTTGCTGCCACAACACAGCACCTATATATCTAAATGGATGTGCTGTCCAAATTCTGTTTGTAGACTATAGCTAGCCCCCATCTTGGTTTTTGTACTCCGCCCATCCTTACAGGCTTTTTAATCAGAGTAGCTTATAGCTGGAATCTTCTCTCCCTGAAATGTGGAGGTCTAAACAGACACCTAGAGAAGTGAGGTTATAGAGCAGGTTCCCATCTGTATTGGGGTCGCCGTGCCGTTGGTAGATGGGCTTAAACAGTTTTGATCAAAAATGTACACTAAGAACCTCAAGATTTTCATATATTCCAAAGTAGCAGAAATGCTTTTCCAAAAAATTCTTATGTTCCCTGTGAATGTTTTTTTTTAGCTCTTGTAGAGTGTTGTATTGTGTTTGAACTGGCATATGCTGGCACTTTCAGAGGCTGGGACACACAACAGGTGTACAACGCTGCCCCAGAGGACCCAGCGGGGAAGACAGAGGTAGTGAGCAGGATGCCGCATGAGGAAAGTGGAAGGAAAGAGGCAAGTGTAAGACAGGCAATGGGTCACAAAAAAGTTACTGCCTATGACTGTCCAAATTAAAAATCGATACTGGTCTCTTCTCATTCTAAGAATACCAGCCCGCAACCTTCCCAGAAGCGGCCATCACAATAGAGGGTCCACTTCTGATGGTAAACAGACTCTTCCTAGTACCTCTGGTGCATTGGGTACTGAAGTAATAGTGACAGGGGGTTAGTATCAGCCTTGGGGTACTGAAAAACACCAATGGCTGACACCAAGCCCCAGCACCAGTAATGGAGAGGCGTCTGTCAGATGTCTCTATTACTAACGCTGAAAGAAAATGAAAAAAATACACAGAAACAAAAAAAAAAACAGTTTATTTACATAAACAATCCCAGACACTCGTCCTCGTTAACCATTTTAATAAAGAAATAGATGCAATGCTGGTCCAACGTAGTCCAGGGAATCCATTGTAGTCCAAAAGGGAAACCTAGGGAGGAGGAGGGAAGACCTACAAATGGGGCATTACCCAGCTTTCCAGGATGCTGAATAGCCTGTTCAATGCCCAGGAAAGCTGGGTGGCCCTCAGGAAAGCAGAGTGGCAACTATCCCCCACAGCCGTTTTCCTGGATACCTGCTGTGGAGGGATGTCACCCAGCTTTCCCAGATGCCAGTTAGGTTATTCAGCATCTGGTAATGTTGGGTGACATCCACCACAGCAGGCACCCAGAAAACTTGGGTGCCTGTTGTGGGGGATGAGTGCCACTCTGCTGGATAGCCTATCCAGCATCCAGGAAAGCTGGATACGCCATGTGGCGAATGGTTCGGAGGACAGGGAGACAGAGGGGGTTGGGTGAGGGGGACAGATAGGGAGAGGATGACAGAGGTCACTTACCTCCCTCTGCTGCCTCTGCCACCGTGGCTACGTGTAATAGTGTAGTTGTGGTGCCAGTGACATCAGGGAGGCGCTTCCCCGGTGCCACTATGTTCTTCTACACTTGTCTGCCTAAGAGCCGGCAAGTGAGTCTCAATCTCCACACACTGTGGGTCACACGGACACGCAAACAGTAAGGTAAATGGCATAATCCCGGGCATCCACGGCATATGCCGTGGATGCCCGGGACATCCCAAAAAAATTGGGACTTCTCCCAGCTGTCAAAGGACGATGGAACATTGTCCCCAAATCGGGACTGTCCATTCCAAATCAAGACAGTTGGGAGATATGCAATGAATACATAGGCCAACAAAGTCTGATAGGTGCAGGTCGCAGAGGTGGCAACAGACCCCTCGCGAACCAATCCCGCTTGCGCACAACTCTCCATTCTGTTCGATGGAAGTTCTGAGTATAGAACACAGCGCTCCCCTGTACTGGGAACTCCCTTAGAACAGAATGGAGAGAACAAAGCGCTCCCCTGTACTGGGAACTCCCATAGAACACAATGGAGAGAACACAGCGCTCCCCTGTACTGGGAATGCCCATAGAACAGAATGGAGAGAACACAGCGCACCCTGTACTGGGAACTCCCATAGAACAGAATGGAGAGAACACAGCGCTCCCCTGTACTGGGAACTCCCATAGAACAGAATGGAGAACACAGCGCTCCCCTGTACTGGGAACTACCATAGAACAGAATGGAGAACACAGCGCTCCCCTGTACTGGGAACTACCATAGAACAGAATGGAGAGAACACAGCGCTCCCCTGTACTGGGAACTCCCATAGAACAGAATGGAGAGAACACAGCGATCCCCTGTACTGGGAAATTCCATGGAACAGAATGGACAATGATGTGCAAGCGGAACCGGTCCTACATTTCAAAGTGACACTTTCAGGGACCCGTTCCTGAGATATGTGCGGGTCCCAGAGATGACTTTGACAATTGAAACACCATCAAATTCTATGGTGGGAACACCCATTTAAACATAACATTTTGAATTTGTCTTGAATTAGGGCTAAAAAACTATGAGCCTTATGTATGAAAACTGTCATTTTCCCAGAGTCCTATACAGGCAGTCCCCGGGTTATGAACGGGATAGGGACTGTAGATTAGTTCTTAAGTTGAATTTATATGAAAGTCGGACCAGGAATAATTATTAAATGTAACTCCAGCACCAATGTTTTCTTTCTAGTTTTGGATGATGCAGGGAAGAGTTTTTACATTTGTTTTGCTGTCTGTGTTTAGAAGATTTCACCTCATTTTCACTTCATGAGCTGCTGTGGCATGCTGGAACTAGTTGTTCCACAGCTACCATCTGCTGTGGAACATGGAACTACAAGTGCCAGCATGCCCCATAAGTCTCTGTTTGTAACTAGGGGACAGATGTAAGTCGGAACGGTGTAAGTCGAGGACTGCCTGTATACAATAAAAGCTGAGCTCTGACTGGTAACTATGGGCTCTGATTCTTTACTATGGGCTCTGGTCGGTTGCTATGGGCTCTGATTGGTAACTATGGGCTCAGATTGGTTTCTATGGGCAACAAGGACAGTTAGACAGTTTACATACATAAGGCCCTATATATTTTATTCCAAATTTAGGAATTTCTATAAAAATTGTTTCTATGAGTAAAAGCAGACGCATAACTAATTCAGGAGTAACCCCCGATCTGCCCCCTCCGGTGTATACAGGAGAATTCCAGGCTATCTCCCTCCATATGTGTGAGACGTGTTCACCGGAGATAGCAGCAACTATTTCTACAATGTAAAGACAAACACAAGATCAGAGGAGATGGGTCTTGTCCAAGATCTATGTAAAATATGAAAGAGAAATAATAATGGTGTGAAAGTGAGGTAGGAAAGTGCAGCTCTGCCAAGAGGCGCATCAGAGGTCCCAGGGCGAAGCAGATGAGTCTCAGCAGGATCCCATCTGGTCCAGCAGCGAATTAAGTCCTAAGAAGGTAAAACGTCCGGCTCTATCTCTCTGCTGAGTAATTATCTGAGAAAATCCCAAACTTCTTACTTTTATTCAAAAGGAACAGCAACACGTGCCAGCGTTCCAGCTCTGCATAGTGATGGTCGCTCCTTCTCCAGTACCAGGCCAGTATACACGGTAGTATCTGTATACAGGGACACCATCAACACACCAGGGCCCCAGGATCAATATGAACCAGGACCCCATAAATCTAATTAACCCTTTCGCAGTCTAATTTTTTCACGTTTGTTGTTTCCTCACCACCTTAAATATACCACGAGATAAAACTTACATATATCTAATAACTAAGCCTACCTATACAGACGTGGAGCGACCGTCCCGATAAGGACGACCCCGCCAAGATCCTAGCAAGATACACTAACCAAAATTATATCTAAATCTACTACAGTGTACTAAATACCCCAAAGTGTCAACAAAGAAATATTAATACCTAAATACCTATACAAAGATATCTCAAAATATTTATGCACTATCAAGGTCCCAGTAAAGTACCTCAAAGCAATTTGTCTGGATTTATTTTGTCCCAGTCTATGTCCTACGCGTTCCCCCCCCCCCCCCCCCCCCGCTAAATATGAATAGGGTTCATCAGGGACTTATCATTGGACAAAACAACCTTCTTCAAAAATGTATTCTTTCAGAGATCCTTCTTATAAATGAAGGTGTACTTAGATGCATCGTATATAAGATAAATACTAATAAGGTAGGCATAACCAAATATACTTTATCGTAATATTAATAAAGGTTAGTTTTTTATAGATAAGTAGACAACTTTTTTGTAGTTTTTCTTTGTTAAATTTTGGATAAGTTGTCACGATAATATCAGGAAAAAGGCTGTGCCATATATGGGTTTCGAGGCCATCTGTTTTTTCGAATTCCTCACCACCTTCCAAGAGCCATACGTTTTTTTTATTTGTTTAGGCGTGTGAGGGCCTGTTTTTTGCAGGACAACATTTATTTTTTAATGGTACCATAAAATATATTAAGAAACCCAAAAAAAGTGGAGTGGAATGTGAAAAAAGTGACGGCGCCATTTTGGCAGGGGTCTTGATCTTTCAGCATTCACTCATCATTATAAGTGATGTATTAATTGTATTCTGCAGGTTGGAACGATTCCGGTGATACCAAATATGTCGGGTTTTTATTATGTTTTATTTCTTTAAAAAAAACATTCTCTATTCTTTAAATTTTTGCTGCAGTGCCATTTCCTGCGACCAGTTCCTTTTTTTTTTTTTTTTTACCTATGGACCTGAGTGAGGGGGATTTTTTGGAGGGCTAAAGTGTAGTTTTTATTGGTACTATTCTAGAGTACATGTCGCTTTTTGATCACCTTTAATTCCAATTTTTTGGGGGGGTCCAAAAAACACGGACAATTTTGCAATTGGGATTTTTATTTCTCCTAAGGTGTTCAACGTATAAGAAAAAACAATGGTATATTTGAGTAGATCTGGCTTTTACGGGTGCGTCGACCAATTATGTGTATTTTATATTTGTAAAATGGCAAAAAGGGGGTGATTTTACATTGAAACTAAAGTAAATCCCACTGTACCTTGTTAGATGCGTGTTTGCCACAGATTTGCGCAAAAGCCGCGGTTGGTTTTTGATTTTGCCGTCGGCCCTGTACATTGAGAGGCAAATCCGAGCGGAATCTGGTGGAATATACAACAGGTTGCACATTCCAGCGGAATTTTAACGGGACGGTAATACAACCAGTGCTGTATAGCATGGGTTTTTTTATTGCTGTCTATGCAGCACAGGGTAGCGGCGGATTTTCAGCGGTTTCAAAATACTAAAACCACTGAAAATCTGACTGAAAACCTGTGCTGTGTAGATATAGCCTAAAGAACGCACCGTGCCGCCAGTTTTTTTGCGGAAAAACTACGGTTGGATTTCAGATTCTCAGTGGCCCAGTACATTAGGGCTACGGAAATCCGACGGCGGACCGGTGGAATATGCAACATGTTCTATCTTACACTGGACGGCTGGTGGCTTCAGTAGAAGACTCGCGCTGTGTAGACTACAGTACAGATTTTCTATTTAAAGAGGTTTTGCCACGATCTAATGTTGTCGTGTGATCCTCCAAAATGGTTATTTAATCACTTTTCTAAATATATGTCATTAAAAAAGTGAAGCCTGTGAGATCTACAGCCTTCCTTACATGCCCTTAGTTTCCTCACAGTTTACATTAGACACGACCAGAGGAGCTGACAGGAGCTGATCTGGCTGCCCGCTTGTGTTGTTTGCACTTCTTATCTGATGGCAGGGAACATGAACAGCTTTGAAGGGACTGGGGAGAAAAGATCCTGTGTCTTTTGTATAGAGAATCCACTGGTTGTAATGTAATTATCTGAGTTAACATGCAGACACTCCCTGCTCAGCCCTCCTCCCCCCTGATTCAGTTTTAGAACAAATGCAAGAAGGCTGCCTGCTCAGAGCTTAACTTCTCTCCCGTGCACAATACAGTTATCCCCTGTGGATTAGCCAAACAATGTTTAATCAACTACAGAGACTGAGTATCAGGAGCGTGCATGGGAGGTGGTGCAATGACATCACAGAGGAGGTACTTGTTTTTTTAAACACAGAAACACAACGCCCCTTTTTTCAAGCCTCAAGGAGGAGTATCAGCCTGTTAGGTGAGGAACTTACTTCTCGGCAAAACCCTTTTAAGTCTACACAGCGCTTGGTACGGTCGGTTTGTTGGTGGATTCAGAATAATGACTCTGCTGCAAAACCACCCAAAATCCAGTTCTGTGTAGGTCTAGCCTAATATACTTTTATTATTAATTTTTAAAACTTTATTTTTTTTACAATTGCAGTCCTCCTAGGGTATTTGATCACTAGCAGGCGTGATCACTTGTGCACCATTTTTCATTGACTAAAGGATGAAGAAGGGTGTACACACGTGGCTCTTCTATCACATTCTGCCTATTTCAGGATGTAGTAGGAGCAGTAACATGGCCACTACACGAGCAGTATCAAATATTCTGTCATCAAGTTATAGACTTGTCTGTGCATTTTACGTCTAATCCTGAATAGTTTTTGATAATTATCATTATTATTATTTCTTATTTTTAGAGCGTCATTAGTTTAAAGCACTGTACAAGTCAAGGTGTTGACATACATAAGACTGTTTTAAAATAAGACAAATACAATAACAGTAAGTATCACACTGATATGGAAAGAGAGAGGACCCTGCCTGTGAGAGCTTACAGTGTACAATGGAGAAGGGGGAGACAGAAGGTGGTGTGTATACATTTTACATATTTAGCCTAAGATCAAGTAGTGACATTGGTCACACAGCATGAAGACATCAATGTCACATTGCAACAATGTGTATAGTTAAAGGGGTTTTATCGTTTCATAATTTGGCAGCCGTTTATACTGGTTGCCAAGCAGCGCTTATTAATTGGAGGGGCGTGTTTCTTCTCCCTGCTGGGAGTGTCTTCTCTCTGTAGACACGCCCCACACTGTGCACCTGAGAATTCATTCTGTGTGAGCGGGGGGTGGGGGGGGAGAGAGATTCTCAGCTGTCGGAAACTAAGGTAATGAAAAGCTAAGTGTAACTCAATAGTGTATATCTACATTTCTCGCTCTTTCTACATACATGTAACTAGAATGGGCATTTAACATTCAGGATTCTGGGAGAGATGGGTGATTTTTTTTCTCTCTCACACACAGTGATATATCCTGCAGATTATTAAACCTCTGACCTCTAAAGATCTGTAGAACAAAACTATTGCTTTTCTGTTTGCGTTTTATTGGGACTGCACAAGAACTCTCTCTCTGCTGCAGGACTCTGATCACTGTCATGAACAGAGCAAACCCGCACGCATACGTCGCACCCCACCACTGATTCCTGTCATTTAACAGGCAAACTCTTTTTTTTCACTGTCCCCTTATTCTGAATACCATTAAATGTAATGAGAAAACCCCTTTAAGGTAGGGCTACATAGTGACTTTGCCCATGATGCACGTCATAAAGCTGGTAGGTGTGCGCAGTCCTTTTAAGACTCTTTAATGCCTGTTGTCTAGCCTTGGCCTGAGGTTGCGGCAGAACCAATCTATGTTCTCATCGGTGTTCAGTCAATGGTTGAGTCAGGGTATTTAAACCCAATCTTTCTGTGCACTTCTTGCCTGTGATTTTTCTTGTGTTCTGACTCCATTCCCTTGTCCTGTTTGCGGTTTTGCAGTGTTTTCTGTTTGACCCCGGCTTGATTTTTGCAACTATTCTTCTTCTAACCCTCTAGTACCACATATTCTCTTGACTCGACCCCGACTAATTTGACCACTCTACCTTGTTCTGTGTTTAGTCCTGTTTTCCGCTGTCCTCCATTGTTTGTCCTGTTTGACAACATTTTTGCTATTGTTTTCCTACATCTCTCTGGTGGGGCAACCTGGGTCTCCTGCAGCCAAGTCCATCCTGCTTTGCGGTGGGCTTTGATGAACACCAAGAAACAGCCTTAGGCTATGTTCACACGGGGTAATTTCGGCGCACATTTCGCCACGTATTTGCACTCTAATACGGGCAAAATGTGCGCCAAAATTACGGTAATCCAGAGTTCTCATAGAGAACTCTGGATTACGCCTCCTCTCCCCGCCCATACAATACGATCGTATTGTACGCGCGGGGAGATAAGTGACTTGTCAATTACTTGTGGCGTATACGTGCCACGAGCAAAGAATGTCAATAGGGCCGGCAGGCTGCCGGCCCCCTCCGTGCCACGGGCCGCACACCTGGGGCTCATTATCATACTTCTAGTTTCTATAATACTAATAATAATAATTTATGTTTTTCCAATATTGTTGGAAAGCTTGGTGACAACTAGTGTTACCCAAATCGACCTTAACCCTAAGATGGACTTAGGGTTAGAGTTTTATGTATTGGCTTTGAAAGGGTTCACTTAACATCCCCAGAAGCTGCTACTCCCTCCACTCCTGGTGTGGCCTCTCCTCATGTCCAATGCCACCTTGCTGCTCCAGGTATGGTATAACTTTCAGTTGACGTCATTAACATAGTGACATCGACCAGAAGTGATGACACACAGGGAGGGGTAAAGTGTCCTCGGACCAGAAGTGAGGCTGCGCCGGGTACAAGTTGGTAACGTCAAACCGGGTCACTTGTCAACAACAGGAATGATACTGGGCACCATCCATCATAAGTTTGGTCCTGCACCCAGTTTAATAGTCTCCAAAAAAATGGGAATCTCGCAAGAGAACAGAGAGTGACTTTTAATGACTATTTTTACTATTTTGCCATACGCAAATTTAAACTCTATTAGTTCTCTATCTATAAAACACTAAAACGTAACTTTTATTATATACAACACAACCTCTATACACACTATTTAAAAACCTGATTTCTAACCTCACCATTTAACCCTTTCTACTTCTGAAGGAAGGAATAGCTCCTTTTCTATTATCAAGTCTAGTGGAGCACCACCCATTACCAGGAAAGCCTTATATATACAGCAATTTACTAACTTCAGTAAGGGATCCCAAGCCTGCCACCTGGGCAGTCGTCCCTAATCTAATGGACACAAAACAAATAAGGCCCCCTTGTGACACCCTCTGCAGCGGGTGACACTTGTAGACAGAGGTAAGAAATCACAATTTAAAACGTCATGCCTGACCTCTCCAACATGTTTCACCATGGTGAGGTTAGAAATCAGGTTTTTAAATAGTGTGTATAGAGGTTAAGAGTTATACATAATAAAAGTTACGTTTTAGTGTTTTATAGATAGAGAATTGATAGAATTAAAGTTTGCCTATGGCAAAATAGTAAATATAGTGCACCCAGTTTAGGTACAACTAAGAAATGGCAGTGTAAAAATTCTCTCCAGGAAAAATGTTTAAATTGTGTATCGCCTAATGTAGGCGTGAGGGGATAGTACCACAAACTCAAAAAAGTCAGGCACATTTAAGCCCTGCCCACGGTAGAGCACAACGTCTCTGTATTTCACGCAGTGTTCCTTTAACACTTTAAGACAACAAGTCAATCTGAAATACAATTTTAGAATTGAACGTGAGGAGGAACTGCGGACAGCTCTAATGATCCCATCTTTCTAGACCCACTTCCTGAGCCCGTCTTAAGCACTTATGGTCTTCTCTCTCCATGTGCTTATTAAGAGTGTCTTAGCGTCCCCCCGGGATGGGCCTCTATCCGGCAGGTCACTCCGAAACTATTTTCACTGAGACTAATAGCTAAACTTTACTAAATCCCTGGGAGAGAATCAAGTGAACCTGTTAATGAGCAGCGAGAAAGTGAAGGATGTAAAATTTGTAGGAAAACACATGTCATGTCTGGAGCAGGCATCCTCCAGGAGGGAACCGTGCATACAGGGCTGAGCACCATGTCTCACCACTCCATCAGATGTTTAACTTCTTGAGCACTGTTTTGTCTGGATACAGAATTCATAAAACTGGAATGGGGTCTATTGATGATGCCTGATACCAGGGCCCATGTAACAAGCATGGAGAAACGTGTATGCATCATATGTGGGGACAGTGTTGGAATGTGGTGCTTAGGTCCCATGAGTCTAATTTCATTCTGAGGGCCCATCAGTGGAGTTGATTCTTGGGCCCACCAGTGGAGTTGATTCTTGGGCCCATCAATGAAGTTTATTCTTGGGCCCATCAATGAAGTTGATTCTTGGGCCCACCAGTGGAGTTGATTCTTGGGCCCATCAATGAAGTTGATTCTTGGGGCCCACCAGTGAGTTGATTCTTGGGGCCCACCAGTGGAGTTGATTTTCATGGCCAACAGTGGAGTTGATTCTTAGGGCCCACCAGTGGAGTTGGTTCATGGGGCCCACCAGTGAGTTGATTCTTGGGTCCCATCAGTGAGTTGATTCTTGGGTCCCAGCAGTGAGTTGGTTCATGGGGCCCACCAGTGGAGTTGATTCTTGGTGCTCACCACTGGAGTTGATTCTTGGGGCCACCAGGGGAGTTGATTCTGGGGGCACAACTGAGGGATTTCATCCTGAGGGCCCACTTGCAGTGCCATCAAAGAAAAAATAAAGCATTACAAATCTATGGGTAGTCTGGTTAACACAGGAGAGGACCGGTCCTCCAGAGGAGGAGATACCCCTAGTAACCGCTCTTCTTTTTGGCCAAGAGATGAGGTCCCTGAACATGGAACTTCCTTTATTAACTCAGAATTTCTTGCTCAGCTTTATGCAACTAAGAGTTCTAAATTGGAAAACCCCTTTAAGACAATACTTATTAATCTGCCCCAACGTGTTATATTGTTGTTCATGGGTGAAGGAAAATTATTGTGCTATAAATCATGAAATTGTATGGGAGGCGAGCTTGGATTGGCCCACAGGGGAGCAGAGGAAAACCCTGGTGGGCCCTTGTTCATGGCGGGCCCCTGGGCATAGTGAGCCCATGGGGAATGGCAGACTGACGGCTGTTTTTTAGGGAGAAAGGCAGAAAAAGATAGGCAGAAAGCAAGAGACTTTATGTACATCATATTAAGTAGCTGTAGAGTTGGCCCCAAGAATAAACTTCATTGGTGGGCCCCAGTAATCAGCTCCACTGGTGGACCCCAGGAATCAACTTCACTGGATGGTACCAGGAATCAACCCCACTGGTTGGCCCCAAGAATCATGTCTACTGACTGGCCTCAAGAATCAACTCCACTGGTGGTTCTAAAGAATCCACTCCACTGGGGGGCCCCCAGAATCAAGTCTACTGGTGGGCCCCAAAAGTCAAGTTCAATGGTGGGCCCCAAAAATGAACTCCACGTGTGGGCCCCAAGAATCATCTCTACTGGTGGGCCCCAAAAATCAAGTCCACTAGTGAACCCAATAAACTACACTGGCGGGCCCCAGAAATTAACTCCACTGGTGGGCCTCAAGAATAATCTCTACTGTTGAGCCCCCAAGAATCATGTCCCTTAGTGGGGCAAATAATCAAATTCACTGGTGGGCCCTAGGAATCAACCCCACTAGTGGGCTCCAAGAATCATCTCTACTGATGGGCCCCCAAGAATCAAGTCCACTGGTGGGCCCAAAGAATCAACTCCTATGGTGGACTCCAAGAATCATGTCTACTAGTGGGCCCCAATCATCAACTCTACTGGTGGACCCAAAGAATCAATTCCACTAGTGGGCCCAAAGAATCATCTCCACTGCTAGACCTCAGGAATCAGCTCCACTGGTGGGCTTCAAGCACTCCAGTCCGACAATGATGGTAGGAAGCATGTCACAGTTTAGTCAACAATGGTTGGAGGTTTATCTTACATGGGACATTAAGGATGTAAAGGACAAATATACTCAAAATACAGTCATGTACAGTCAAATTAGGAGAGTTGTTTTTTTAATATATGTGGCAATATTAATATTTGGTCTTCAACATTAATTAAAGATAAAGGTGACAAACAAATCAGAAGCCACAGAGTTCCTCAAATCAAACGATAACCCCTAACCAAAGCAACAATACAAAAAACATAAAAATAAAAAATGGCGTAATGCAAAAGGAAAGTGTACACGGATAAATAAAAGGAATAAATCTTTATTAACATAATGATACAATTATAACCAATGTAAATAACAGACAACATCAGACAAACAATAAAAACCACAAATAACACAAGACAAAGATAAAAAAAACAATGGATGACAAACAATGAAATAGCTGTTGGGGGTATCAGCAAATAGAAATACCGTATATACTCGAGTATAAGCCGACCCGAGTATAAGCCGAGGCACCTACTTTTGCCACAAAAAACGGGAAAACTTATGGACTCGAGTATAAACCTAGGGTGGAAAATGCAGCGGCTACTGGTAAATTTAAAAAAATAAAAATGGATACCAATAAAATTACATAGGCAGTTTAATGTCCCCTATAGGCAGGTATAGGCAGTTTAATTTCGCCCATAGTTATGTAGGGGCAGGTATATGTCCTCCATAGGCAGGTATAGGCAGTTTAATGTCCCCCATAGGCAGGTATATGTCCTTATAGGCAGGGTATGGGCAGGTATATGTCTCTATAGGCAGGTATAGGCAGGGTATGGGCAGGTATATGTCTCTATGGGCAGGTATAGGCAGGTATATGTCTCTATAGGCAGGTATAGGCAGGGTATGGGCAGGTATATGTCTCTATAGGCAGGTATATGTCTCTATAGGCAGGTATAGGCAGGGTATGGGCAGGTATATGTCTCTATAGGCAGGTATATGTCTCTATAGGCAGGTTATAGGCAGGTATAGGCAGGGTTTAAAAAAAAAACAAAAACAAACACTTACCTCATTCCCTGCTGCTCCGCCTCCCGAGCGCTCCTCTCCGTCTTCTCGGCACAGAGCGAGTGATGTCATCAGGCCGCGTACGCAGCATGATGACACACGTTGCCTGTGCCGGAAACTCCGGACGGCCGCAAGTCTACTTGTTCCCGTCTGGAGTCCACCGCGGAGCAGGGAGCGCTCGCTCTCTGCTCCACACTGCTATCTCTTCACCTGTATGCGCTCCGGAGAAGTCGCATAGAGGGGAAGAGATCGCTCCCTGAGGAGTCGCGTATAACTGAAGTGTTCCTGCTGGTGCCCAGGCCATCACAGCGCCCAAGCGCCGACAGTGACTCGAGTATAAGCCGAGGGGAGATTTTTCAGCACATTTTTTGTGCTGAAAAACTCTGCTTATACTCGAGTATATACGGTAAATGCTATCAATAGTATAGAATAGCGTACATATAGGTACTCACGGATAAAGGTGAGTGAAATGATCCAGAAAAAAACAGTTGCTCTAATACTAGTTTGGCCTCAAGCAGACAATGAATATTTTAATTACAAAAATCTATTGCGGATCCAATATCAAAATACTATGTGATACCCTTAGATTTCTATTGCAGATTTTAACTCTATGTCCAGAGTATTTTGTCCCATTGAATGGTTTAGAGTTGAAATTTTGTACTGGATACACTTGCACTCTGAGCTTAAAGGGGTTTTCTCAGCCTGCAGTTTCCACAGGCCACAGGCAGTCTCAGGCTGTGGGTTTGGTCTATAGCAGTGATGGATATATCAGCTATGCTATAAGACTGGAGATACGAGTCAGCAGGGAGTGACTCACTAAGGCAGGAGAGGGCAGCTAGGAGCAATCAGATAAGAAGAAGAGCAGGGAGAAGTGGTCGATAACCAAGAGAAACTTGTGTACACAAGTAGTAGATAAAAATCTTCTTTATCTCCTGAACAAAGCAAAATGAGAACAGCAATGTATTTGGAAAAAAAACCTTCATTTACCTTTCCATACATATTAAAAGTCAATCATTGTGGTGAGAAAAACCCTTTTAAGCCTGCCTGAAAATCCACTCTATGAACAGGGCCTGTAGGTAACTTTTAGGAGGACAATAGTTCTTCCTTTTAATTAACTTCCTTGGAAAGTCACTTAGAAAATACTTTTCTTTGATGGGAACCTCTCATGTTATAAGCAAAAAATATAACCACACTAATGAGTAATGAAACCACTATCTTTAGTGCCCAGGAAAACCAACAAAACCAACTCAGTTGGATAGGCTTCTGCAACAAAATGCCCATCACCCAACATCCTAAAAAGTTCTCTATCCCCAACTGAGCCAAAGCCAGAGAACCCATGGTGGTCAAAAGTAATGGTTCAAAGACCTATCAAGACCAACCTTAACCCATTTATGGATCTTCATTTTTCCTCCTCGCCTTCCAAGAGCCATAACTTTTTTACTTCTCCATCTACATAGACATTGGAGGGTTTTAATTTTGTGGGACAAGATGTAGTTTCTATTGTTATAATTGAACGTACCATAGACTATACTGGGAAACCACCAAAAAATTCTATGCGGAGTGAAATGTCCCAAACAAAATGTACTGGCGCCGTGTTTGTGGGGGGGTTGTCTTTTATTTAGTCATCACTGCAGGTCACTACGATTCCGGTAAAACCAAATGAGTAGGGTTTTCGTTATATTTTAGTATGGTTAAAAAAAATAAAAACATTCTCTACATTCTCTACTTGGTGCTCCAGTGCCATTTTCTGCGACGGATAACTTTTTTGTTCTTCCACTTAGGACCTGAGTGAGGGGGTATTTTGTAATTTTTTATTGGTACCATTTTAGGATTCATATGATGTTTTGATCACAGTTTATTACAATTTGTGGGGAGCGTGAAATGAGCGTGTGTGCGACGTACGGCTTAAATGATGTCATGTTTTATTAGGATTTTTCCGACACATTGATACCAATTATGTGTAACTTTATTTGTAAAATGGCAAAAGGGAAGTGATTTGAACTTTTAATATGTATTATTATTTTTTATACTTTTAAAACGTTTTATTTTTACTACAAGGATTGCTGCTTTTCATGTTAAAGATCTTGCAAAAACAAGTCACTTTGTAATATATGTCCATTAACAGTGTCCTACCTATTCCTAGATATCCCTTCTTGTATGGGCTGCATCAGCTCCTCAGGTCGCTATAGCTACAGACCTGTTCAATCTCTCCTGATAGGCTGCCAGCACTGGTTGCTATAGCTACAGACCTGTTTGGTCTATCCTGATAGGCTGCCAGCACTGGTTTCTATAGCAACAGACCTGGATTTAACTGCAGCCTAGTAGAAGCCAGTAAACACGCCCCTGAATTCAAAGTGAAACCAAGAAAACAGGACTGAGATAAAATGAATCAATGTAGTGAGACAACCCCTTTAACCACTATGGAGCTCGATTGCTTGTACGCCCTTCTGCATTATCTAAATAATGCAGAAGGTGGGAACCAAGACAGCAGTTCTATTGCTTCCTGCCTTAGGCTATGTTCACACGACGTAATTGCAGGGCGTACAGTCCGCCCCGCAATTCCGCCGGGTGGTTGGGAGTCGCGCTGACCCCATTGACAATCATTACTCACGGTGCATATTCGCCACAAGTAATTGACAGGTCACTTATCTCCCCGCGCGTACAAGACGATTGTATTGTGTGCCCGGAGAGAGGAGGTGTAATCCATAGTTCTCTATGAGAACTGTGGATTACCATAATTTCGGTGTGCATCTCTCTCGTATTAAAGCGCAAATACGACGCGAAATTCCCCCGTGTGAACATACCCGTAGGCAGAAAGAAGCACCAACATGGCAGCTATGGAAGCCTTCATTAGGCTTTCAGCTGCCATGATAACCAATCGGCGCCCGCTGTGGATGATCGGAGGGAGGAATGATGAGCAGCACTGTTCCTCATTCATTTAGCCGGCTCTGATCCCTGCTTTTAGCAGCAGGTGTCAGCTGACAACCGCTGCCTATGGACTCAGAGTGTGAGCCCTCTCCATACCTTCTTACTGTCACATGTCAGTAAGGGGTTAAAAAAAGCTAAATCCCCATCGATAACTGGAAATCGTGGCCACAGATCGTCCCCTATGACCCATCAAGCGGCTGTGAATTTTAAAAACAACCATCTCTCCAATGAGATAGACAAAAAACTATGACAGAGAGAGGGAGAAGAACCCGGATTTGTGAAAACAACTTCTAAATGGAACCTCTCGTCTCCACTGTCCGAACTTCTGTAGCTCGAGGTTGGACTCCTTAGCCGTCTTAGAACATGTTGGGCCTTAGGTATTAAAACTGTCTAGCAATAAGACTGTTTTTGTTGTCCATAGCAACCAGAGTTCATAACAACCAGAGTGCATAGCAACCAGTCAGAGCCCATAGCAACCAATCAGAGCCCATAACAACCAATCAGAGCCCATAACAACCAAACGGATCTGATAACAACCAATCAGAGCCCATAGCAACCAAACAGAGTTCATAGCAACCAATCAGAGCTCATAGAAACCAATCAGAGCCCATAGCAACCAAACAGAGTTCATAGCAACCAATCAGAGCCCATAACAATCAAACAGAGCTCATAGCAACCAATCAGTGCCCACAGCAACCAATCACAGCCCATAGCAACCAATCACAGCTCATAGTAACCAATCAGAGCTCATAGTAACCAAACAGAGCCCATAGTAACCAATCAGAGCTCAGAGCAACCAATCAGAACCCATAACAACCAATCAGATCTCATAGCAACCAATCAGAGTTCATCGCAACCAATGAGAACCCATAGCAACCAGAGCTCACAGCAACCAATCAGAGCCCATAACAACCAAAGAGAACTGATAGCAACCAATTAGAGCCCATAGCAACCAATCAGAGTTCATAGAAACCAATCAGAGTTCATAGCATCCAATCAGAGCCCATAACAACCCATCAGAGCCCATAGCAACCAATCAGAGTTCATAGAAACCAATCAGAGCCCATATCAACCAATCAGAGCCCATAACAACCAATAAGAGCCCATAACAACCAATCAGAGCCCATAACAACCAAACAGAGTTCATAGCAACCAATCAGAGCTCATAGAAACCAATCAGAGCCCATATCAACCAAACAGAGTTCATAGCAACCAATCAGGGCCCATAACAATCAAACAGAGTTCATAGCAACCAATCAGTGCCCACAGCAACCAATCACAGCCCATAGCAACCAATCACAGCTCATAGTAACCAATCAGAGCTCATAGCAACCAAACAGAGCCCATAGTAACCAATCAGAGCTCACAGCAACCAATCAGAGCCCATAACAACCAAAGAGAACTGATAGCAACCAATCAGAGCCCATAGCAACCAATCAGAGTTCATAGAAACCAATCAGAGCCCATATCAACCAATCAGAGTTCATAGCAACCAATCAGAGCCCATAACAACCAAACAGAGCTGATAGCAACCAATCAGAGCCCATAGCAACCAATCAGAGTTCATAGAAACCAATCAGAGCGCATAGCAACCCATCAGAGTTCATAGCAACCAATCAGAGCTCATAGCAACCAATCACAGCTCTTAACAACCAATCAGCACTCCTATTAACCAACCAGAGCTCAGCTTTCGTTTCATATAGTGCTCTGAAAAACGAAAGGGGAGCTCTTATTGGTTGCTTTGGGTTCTGAGTGGTTGCTATGAGCTCTGATTGGTTGCTATGGGCTCTGATTGGTTGCTGTGAACTCTGGTTGCTATGATCTATGATTGGTTGCTATGGGCTCTGATTGGTTGCTATGAACTCTGATTGGTTGCTATGTGCAGCAAAGTCAGTCTTGGACCTACACCGCTTTCATAACTGAGGCCCAACCTGTTTCATATCTTTTTCTTTCCATCCCAAACCCCCCTTCTCACTGTGTTGTCTTTCAAGACCCAAAAATATAGACGTTGAACATGAGCAGATGTGAAGCAGATATTCTCCGAGACTCGTAATAAATGGTTATAGATCATATATTTACTATATTATTTCTCCTTCATAAACAAGAGACTGAACCTGCCAAGAGCAATCACATGTGACTGACTTGGACTGAGTACAGGAACATAATTGTTTTCATGATCTCAACACTTTTTTTTCTTCAAACGCTCAAACATAGCGAGTTCTAGAGAATGGAAACTGAGATTTAATGAGCTGTTAATTCACATTGTTACCGAGAGAAAGAAAATAAAATAAAAGCTCCGAGATCTGTAACTTCCTCACACAAGTGCGTCTATCAACTAATCGCCCGTACGGGAAGCGTCTGGAAACCTGCGCTCCTTCATGGTGTGGTGTTGACCCTTTATTTCCTCTCTTGGAGTAGATATTTAGACATAATCCAAGCACTACTGGGTCAAGAAGACACAGAACTTATTAGAACAAATCCCCACATGACACAAAGGGCCACATGTATGAACCTGTTTAGGTCTAAAACGCACTGTTTTGCCCATAGGTTACTATGGGCAAAAAAGTGAGTTTCAGACCAAAACAGGTTCACACATGTGGCCCTAAGTATTTATAGCCGTAATATCTACAAACATGAAACTGATCTGCCAATATACTGGGAAAATTTACAAACGCTTGATCCACGGGGTAATAAATGTAATACATATCTGCCATGTTCCTGTCAAACTTGTTTTATGGAACGGGCATTTCACCCCTTCCTACCGTGCGGTCATAATAATATGGCTCGTCCTTTTTTTTCCTCACCTCCTTCCGAGAGCCAGAACTTTTTCATTTTTCCATGTACATAGACATATAAGGACTTTTTTTTTTTTTTGTGGGACAAGATGGACTTTTTAGTGGTGCCATTGATCGTACCATAGAAAATACTGAGAAACTGCAAAAAAAAATCTAAGTGGGGTGAAAAAAATTGTAAAAAAAATGTGTTTGTGCCATTTGCGGGGGGTTTTGTCTTTATCGTGATCGCTCTTCATTTAAATAGTCTAAAAAAAAAAAAGAGAATCTAGCAAGAGAACAAAGAGTGACTTTTAATGACTATGTTTACTATTTTGCCATAGGCAAACTTAAACTCTATCAGTCCTCAATCTATAAAACACTAAAATTTAACTACTATTATGTATAACTCTTAACCTCAATACACACTATTTAAAAACCTGATTTCTAACCTCTCAATTTGACCCTTTTCTAATTGTGAAGGAATAACTCCTTTTCTATTGTCAAATCTGGTGGAACCCCACCTACTAACAGGGGAACCTTATATATACACAATGATTTACTAACTCCAAAAAGGAATCCAAAACATCTTACTTGGGCCGTCACCCCTAATCTGATGGACATAAAACATATAAGGTTTCCTTGTCAGACCCTCTGCAGCGGGTGACACAGTAGAAAGAGGTAGGAAATCACAAATTAAAATGTCATGCCTGACCTCCCCAACATGTTTCACCAGCTAACTGGCTTCACCAGGGGATAGAGGTCCGGTTAAAATAGTAAAATAGTAAATACGCTCTTCATTTTGACACCACGGCCATGATCACCGAAACTTCTGAAGGGTTGAACAGCAAGATTTGGAGACGGCCGGTGTCAGCTGTAATAATCAAATAACTGGGATTCTTAGTTTACAGTTTTGATCAAAAGTTTGTAAGCTCACCTCCCAATTGCGTCAAGGGGATCCCAGCACAGGTGAGTTCCTAACACTAAAATGTTACCTCTCTAGGTGCCTATTCAGACTACAACATCTCAGGGAGTGAAAAGAACTTGCTATTGAATAATCCTGTACGGATTTAAAAGAGGTAGGCGGAGTGCAGCAAGCCAATGAGGCTGCCATTCCTCATACAGACTACAAAAAACTTTATTTGACTCTGCACATCCAAAAGCATTTTTTGTTGTGAGATGTTGGAGTCTGAATAGGCTCCTAGAGAGGTAACATTTTAGCGTTAGGAACTCACCTGTGCTGGGATCCCCTTGAAGCAATTGGGAGGTGAGCTTACACACTTTTGATCAAAACTGTAAACTAAGAATCCCAGGTTTTCACAATTCCTTTGCAGTAATGCATTTTCAAAAAAATTCCTATATGCCTTTGATGTTTTACTTAGTTTTTTAGTGTGCCGCTGATATTTGGAATAGATGTATGTTATTGCCTTGCCAGTGTGCACCTATGCTTACGTTTTTTTCAAAAAAATGCTTTTGAATTCAGGGGTTTTTGTATTCCTAGCATCTACTAGGCTGCAGTAAAAACCAGGTCCTGTAGCTATAGCATCCAGCGCTGTTCCAGCCTATCATAGAGATTGAACAGGTCTGTACTAAGCAACCAGTCTGGCACCTATCATGAAAGATTTAAACAGGTTCTGTAGCTATAGCAACCATGCTGGCAGCCTATCATGAGAGATTGAACAGGTCTGTAGCTATAGCAGGGGTGCTGCAGCCTATCATGAGAGATTGAACAGGTCTGTAGCTATAGCACCAGTGCTGGCAGCCTATCATGAGGAAGTTGAACAGGTCGGTAGCTATAGCAACCAGAGCTTGCAGCCTATAATGAGAGATCGAACAGGTCTGTAGCTATAGCAACCAGTACTGGCAGCCTATCAGGAAAGATTGAACAGGTCTGTAGCTATAGCGACCTGAGTAGCTGATGCAGTCCATACAAAAGGGGATAACTAGGAATAGGTAGGACACTGTTAATGGACATATATTGCAAAGTGACTTGTTTTTGCAAGATCTTTAATATAGAAAGCAGTGATCCTTGCAGTGAGACAACCTCCAACTCTTTAGATCTCGGAAATCCCATTTAAACACTGTCCCTTTATACATTAAAGTCCACAACTTTCATAGCTCTGCTTTGCTGCCCTACAGAACCCTAACAATTGTGTGTAAAGTATAAGTTGTGTGTGTAGTACTGGGACTTATCACATATTCGATAAGTAACGTTAACATTGGTGTTCATGTTAAGGGAAAATTTGGAGAAAGTGCTGTACCCTTTTTATAGCTTGAGTAGAGGGCAAATGGGAGATTGGGCTTAAGAACAGTATTTACCATTTATAGTCTCACACATACTTAGTAATTTTGTAATTTTGGGTCAACAGGACCACAAGGCCAAATCCTTGGCACCTTGCCGTTGTTTTTATCTTCCTGCTTTGTGCATGATATTACATAGTTTCACAGTTTGTAAGGCCAAAAAAAGACAGACGTCCATCCAGTTCAGCCTATAGTGCTATATTGTTGATCCAGAGGAAGGAAAAAATCCCCATGAGATAAAAGCCAATTCTCCTAAATTCAGGGAAAAATTCCTTCCCGACTCCAATCTGGCATCAGAATAGATCCCTGAATCAGCGACCCTTCTCCAGAATCCCGGTCACTATAACTTGTTCTATTATTACATCTAAAATGTATCCAAACCCTTCTCCAGAATCCCGGTCACTATAACTTGTTATATTATTACATCTAGAAAGTATCCAGACCCTTCTCCAGAATCCCGGTCACTATAACTTGTTTTTATTATTCCAAACTAGAAATGTATCCAGACCCTTCTCCAGAATCCTGGACACTATAATTTTTTATTTCATCTAGAAAAATATCCAACCCCTTCCCCCAAACCCAGTCACTATAACTTTTTATATTTTCATCTAGAAATGTTCCCGACCCTTCCCAAAAATCCTACACTATAACTTTTTATTTATTAATTAGAAAGTTCCAACCCCCCCTTTCCGAATCCTCGTACTATAACTTTTTATTTTATTACATTAGAAATGTATCCATATTAGATAGGGGGGGGTTTTTAAAAGTTTAA